>RSEH01000158.1:17690-112793 GCA_006503475.1 Stentor roeselii
GAATTGTTGGAATCATTCAAGGTGAAGGACCTTGCATTTTACTTCGCGCTGATATGGACGCTTTGCCTTTGTTGGAACGAAACGATGTGGAGTATAAATCACAACATGAGGGAAAAATGCATGCTTGTGGTCATGACGCTCACGTTGCAATGCTCTTGATTGCTGCTAAGGTCTTGTGGAATAAGAGAGATCAGTTGAAAGGCTCTGTTAAGTTCATGTTTCAACCAGCTGAAGAAGGAGGATTTGGAGCTTTGAAGATGATTGAAGACTTAAATTATCCGATTCTTGAAGCGGCTCCAAGAGTCGATGAAGTTTATGGAATTCATGTTATTAGTGATCAGATGATTGGGGATTATTTGATGGCTGATGATTTCATGTCTTGCTTTTGTGACTTTTTTGAAATTTTAGTCGTTGGGACTGGAGGACATATGGCTGCTAAAACGAATAATCCGGTTAATTTGGCTTCTGAGATCATTTTAGCGATTCAGAATATTGTTTCTAGAAATATTGATAACTATGAAAGAGCTGTTGTTAGTGTTACTTCTTTTACTGCTGGAGAAGTTGTTAATGCTGTTCCGGAAACAGCATTACTCAAAGGAACATTCAGGTCATTTGAAAAAAACGTCCGAGACACTATCATATCAAGACTATCAGATCTCTGTAAAGGTTTAGGACAAAGCTACGACTGTGAAGTAACTTTAAAACTGATTCCGACATATCCTCCAATCCGCAACAGTCTATCCTGCGTATCAAAAGCTGAAAAAATCCTTCAAAAAATCTCCCCTTCAGGCATCCATGACAAGAAAACCCTGATGATCGGTGAGGACTTTTCTTATCTAACAGACCGTCGGCCAGGAGCCTTTATTTGTCTAGGAACAGGAACTCCAGGTGCGGAAAACCACCCAATCCACTCAACATCTTTCAACATAAACGAAAAAGCGATGCAGCTAGGTTCAACATTCTTCGTGAACTTAGTCCTAGATGAGTTATCATAAATTATTAATCCATGATGCCCGAAACCTCTTCAAAATAGAAAATTTTTGAAAAACTCTTTGAAAACATTGAAAATTTCACTTTTTCAATGAGTTTCTTTCTCGTGGAATAGTAAAAGTCTTTAAATATCTTCGAAGTGTTAAAAAGTAAGAATTTCTGGATTTGATGTTATTTTATGTTGTTGCAAAGGTACTTTTTGGGCTGTATTCTTGGGGCGAGATGGATTTTAAGGTTATTTTTCAGATGGCTAGGAGGGCGAAATGTTGAAAATAATGATGGATAAGGTTATTAAGGTTAGAGGTGGTTAATAGATGAAATGGTCTATGCCCTGCATTTTAGTGAATTTAATCGGTAGGCAAGAGATTTGATTGAATTTATTATTGTTGATTAGTTGAAATCACTGTATTTGAAGAAGGATTTGGTGAGTATTCTTTAGGGGATTATTGTTTGGAGATCATCTGTGGATGTCGCTGCTGAAATTTTTATGGCTTTGCAAAGTATTGTTTGTCAATATCGATAATAACGAAAGAATAATTTTAGTGTCACTTCTTTTAATGCCGTGATCGACACCTGTGAAATGCTCAAAATTGTGTGTTAATAGGAACTTTGAGACCATTAAATAAAGATTTCGTGAACAGACATAAAGAAGAATTCATGAAATCTGAAAGGGTTCGAGTCTACTTATAATTTTCAGGTAGTGCATTAAAATCAGGTGGTACCCTGCGACAATAAACTACCTTTATCATTTCAAAGCTATTTAACCTAATAAAAACCATCCTAAAAATTAACACCCAAATCTCACCATAGTATTTTCCTCATACTTAAAAAACCCAAATTCTTTCTAATATTCTCAAAACGACCTGGTCCAAACAAACCCTTCAAAATCACTAAAAATCCTTATTTATCAACTAATCCTTATTTATCAACTAATCCTTATTTATCAACTAATCCTTATTTATCAACTAATCCTTATTTATCAACTAATCCTTATTTATCAACTAATCCTTATTTATCAACTAATCCTTATTTATCAACTAATCCTCTTCCAACCCTCAAAAACCCTTCTTCCTTAAAATCATTAGTTTAAATTTTTAAGCCGCTGCATAATATTCTGACTATCCTTAAACACTCTCTGCGAGCAAGCGGTCATAAACAACATGAACTCCGCATATTCCTTTTTATCTCCATATTCCAAAGTAGCTCTATTAAAAATTTCCTTCATCATCTCATCATAATTAGGTGAAACCTCTCCAAAGCTCCTAAGCTGTGAATACATCAAACTTGCCTGATTCAACAAATTAAAAAGTGCTTGAGTCCTTTCACTTAAAGCCTGAATTTTTTTCCCTTCATCTTTAAACCTCTTCGCTCTAAGAACAGTTTCGACAGCAGGGCAGATTTGACTGAGCACCTTTTTAAATTCCATCATCTGAGTGCGAACTTCGACCAAGAAATAATAATCAGGGTCCATCGGAGTATCTTTACAAGTTCCTGAATTATCATAAGCCGTGGGCATGCTCATAGGAACCCTTTCGCCGCCTAAAGGAACAGGAGTCGGGTCGCCTTTATGAAAAGATTCACTTTCAGGGTCGAATTGCGCAACAAACTTAATTTCAGACTCGATCAGCATCTGAATAAACTCAGGCCTATCTTCTTCCATTTATGTTTCTTTACTAAATCACTAAACTATTACTTCCAGAAACGTATCACCTGGACTTCAAGTCCTTCTACAGTTTCTGCTTCATTGACATTTCCCCAGAAGTCATCAATCAGTTTCCTGTCGTTGTCATTTTCCCAGTCAGCCTTGCGTCGTTTGCAGTATTCAAACTGGGGATGGTCTAAAAGTCCTTGAAGGACTTCTTGTCCTCTCATTAACAGACATCCTTTAATCTCTAAAGTAGGGACTTGGCCGTAGATTCCCATTGTTCCAAATGAGAACCTTCTGATACTTTCCATTCTCTGAACGAACCCATCAAGGAGATTTTCAAAAGGAACCATTTTTTCTCCTTCGCCTTCAGCTTTTTCGTAATGAATGAACCAGACTGACCATCCAGCTTTGTCGATTTTTTCCCAGAATTGAGGAAGGACTGATTTTCTGTCTTTTGTGTTAGTTATCAGCTTTTTCCATTCGTCAAGTTCGAATGAAGTCGGGGGTAAAAGTGAGAGTGGATCGACTTTTTTCTCTTGTTTTTCTTTTTCTTCTTCACTGTCTTCATTTTTTTTAGCAGCTGGTTTCTTCGCTTCTTCTTTTTTTACTGGAGCTGGCTTTGGCTCTACCTTAGGAGGCTCTGGGGCTTCTAAAGCGACTTTGGCGTAACGAATGGTTCCCCAGTGATGTTTGAATTGACCGAGGGAAGATACGCTTGTGAACCAGTTGTTTAGAGTTGGAAGAGGCTTTCGATATTTTTCGTCGAATACGGCTCGGTAGGCCCAGACTAAGGAACTTGCGAGAGAAATGTCGGCGATTGTTAAGGAAGTTCCTACAAGGTGACTTTGTTTCTTTAGTCTTTGCTCGACTATGAATAAAAACTTCTTTACATCGGCTTGAGCCTTTTTCAGCTTTTCTAAGTCTTTTGGAGTTGATCCGAATACCATGTCAAGCCAAAGTTTTAAGGGTTTGTCAAGGTCTTCTTTGATTGTCTCGAGACATTCGTCTACCTGGAGTCTTGATTGAGGGTCAGCAGGATAAAGATCATGACCGTTCGCCAAAAACTTGAGAACTGGGGTCGAGTGGGTGAAGTGCCCAAAGGAAGTCTCGAAGATAGGAGCCTGTTGACCAATAGTGGTCTTAGAAAGTTCCTTAGCTCTGCTTTGCCAGTCTTGGCTGAACTCGACGCTTGCTCCGACTAGTGAAGCAGTGACAGCAATTTTGTTGCCTTCTGGATTTCCGTGTTGGGTTAGGACCTTCATTTTTAACCACTCTTTATAACCATATTGTCTGACGAGCTAACTACGTGAAAAGACTCGAAAATGGACTTGATTACTTAGACTAACTTTAGGAATTTTTTATTTGGGTCTGCTGTTTCCGGTAAGGAGTAGGCAGATCAGTATAAGGTTTTTTTTTAATTCCTGGAGAAGATGCTTTTTTCACCTTCTTTAACTTCATCTCAGAAATAATCTGAATTAAATAACGAACTTTCCCTTGAGAACTCGTTTCAAAACAACTCGAAAGCAAATTTCCACAACTAGAAAAATCAGGTCTAAGAGTCATATCATTTTCTAAATTCTTTTTCATAGAATTTGATTGATTTTCAAGTTCTAAACTCTCAAGTTTACTTTTCAATTTTTCATTCATTTCTTTCAAGTTTTTTATGTCATTTTTGTAAGTTTTCAGATAATTAGAGTATTTTTTTTTCGACTCTTCTAAGTTTTTTATAAGAATATCTTTATTTTTAGTAGAGTTTTCCAAATTTCTAATGATTTCTTCCTTAACACCTAATTGGGTGTACAAGTCATCAATAATATCATTAAGTCCTTTGATATGAATTTCATATTTTTCTTTAGGCTGCAAGTCTTTCACACTATTTTCTTGAAGTGTTTCTTTTGTCGAGTCTTCTCTATTCTCCTTCGCAACATCAAGTTCACACTTCAAAAAGTTGATATCAGCTTGTTTAAACTCAAGATCTTCCCTTAAAAATCCCATATCCAAGCAAAGTTGATTATATGCGTTTCTCATTTTTTCATAAGCATCTTTCCAGTACTCTAAAACAATAGAGACAGGCATGAGATTATCCTGTTCACAAGCGACAAAATCATATTTTTCATAGACCCATTCTTTGACCTCTGGAAGAATTTTATGCTTTTCGCAAAAAATCGCTTCACAAAGCTCTTTAGTGATAATCGTGAATTCTTTTTGAAAAAATCCAGACTCGTTTTTATATAATTCCAATGCTCGATATGCAAGTTTCACTCTTTGGCCTTTTTCAGTTGTTTCTTTGATGCCACTTAAGACCTCGACCATTGATTGCTTCAGGAATAAAGCACTTGACTTTCCTGGTAATTTTTCTAATGTTTTTTTTGAGTAGTTTTTGCTGATTTTTTCAATTGACCTGCACTTTTCTAATGTTGGGAATCGGAAACAGCTTTCAAGTTTGCTCCGGGATGATTTGGAATTGAAACTTGGGGAGTTTTCTTTAATCAGTAATGATTTTAGGTCCATTAATTATTTGAGATAGTGAAGGTTTTTGGGATTAAATTTTAGAATTTGACAGAAGAAAACTTGAGAAAAATGAAGGAAGTGCATTGATTTCTCAATTTGAAATTTGGATTCTTTAAGTTTTATCAGATCTTAGAATTTTGATTGGGTTGATAATTGAAATAAGGGTTTTATTAAATATTTTTTATATAAAGTGATAAGCAAGTACTTAAAAATTATATTTAAAGGTTTTGGGATACATTATTCCATATATTATCAAATCTCAAGAAATTTAAAGATTCATTTTATAACGATTAAATTATATATCAAGAAATGGAAAAAAACAATGACCTTTAGTGCCTTCCATCAAATTAAACAATTGTCTAAAAAACTCACCCTTCAAACTCAACATAAAAAAATCTCAATCACCAACACCAAATCCTTCCCATCCATTAAATCCCAAAAAAACCTCCTAATCAAAATAAAAACTAAATTAACCTCCTATTCACATTAACAGCAATCACAACACCTTGCATTTTGATCCTTTTGCCTTTCTTTCCCCATGAAATCCGCTAAAATTTCCGGTGAATGCGAAGGTGCTCCTCGATTTTTGGCACTTAATTCCTCATCAGCCAAGAAGCACTGAAGAATAGTATCACAAGCCATTCCATAGACACTCATAAACAATCCACTGATGACATAAGCAATAAGCATAAACAACACTGTAGGAAAAATAGGAGAATGAATATCATTCCACCTATCAGCCCTGGTAATAATCATATACCCGATATAACTAGCTCCAAGTGTAATCACCCATTTTCCTAAAAACATAAAAACAGCTCCAATTGACCCAACAGCTAAAAACCTTGCCGCATTTCTCAAAATCAAGAAAAACGCATCACGAGCAGCAGTGCAAAAGTTACTTCCTTGAAGTGCGATTTGAATAAAGGCGTTTTTATTTAAAAACTTGATAAATCTTTCAAAACATAGAACATAACAAGTCAAGATCTTCAAGATCCATTCAACGACTTTCGAGTTTTGCCCAGCTGAGGTCTTTTTGATGTACTCTTGAATATAAAGCAAGATATATTTGATGGTCCAGACAATTGCGAGGATAAGACTTCCGAAGGCGATAGAGCCCATGTGATATCGAAAAGCTCTGTAAAAAGACCGGCTTATCGGCCTTTGAGGACCTGAGTCAGAGTTGACTGAGAAGTACCAAATACACACTGCACTGGCGAGCACGAACTGTCCTAAAGACAAGAGAAAGGCATTGGACCATAGAATTCCCCAGAATTCAAAGTAAAAAGCGTTTCTTTCTGTACTGCTCCATTCAACTGTCGCGAAAGGACTTGAACCACTTCTTTGCTTGATGTCACCTGATGAGTAGAGGTACATGCAAGCCAGGCTCCAGTAAATGTAAAGAGCCACGATGAAGATGAAGAAACAAGGAGGGATTAATAAGGACATCCACACGTCTTTTATGAATTGAGTTCCTACTTTCATTATTGCTATTGCTAGTCTGATCTTGTTGCACATGTAAAAAATGTAAATTAGGACTACCCCTGCTAATGCGTAGAGGATGTAAGCAAGGATTTTTAAATTTCGAACTGTCTTCTTGTCGGTGTCTTCGTCGTATAGGTTCAAAGCTGCCCAGTGGAAGAAAGCGCCAAGTACTGCTATGAACCCGATGGTGAAAATGATTGAAAGCCAGACGATCACTCCTACACAGTAACGAATGAAAATCATGTAAATAAATGAGAATCCTAAAGTCACTCCAGCGACTATAAACATCACTTCCCAAACCACAAAAACATCTGAAAGCCATTCTTGAATAACATCGATTTTTAACGCGTCGACTACTTCATCATATGCATCTTTGAATGTACCTTGTAAATCTTTTCCTGGAAGGCAAAATCTTCCCAAGTATTCATCAGAAGAGTACCTTCCCCAGACAGTGATATATTTACTACTGACGTACATATTATCAGGGTCAAAGTCACAATTAGGTCCAAGATGAGTATCTTTAGACTCAAGGTAACATTCAATCTCAGCACTTTTTGATGAGCTTGTCGGACATTTTTTTAGACAAGCTCGATACCGAGTGAGATTTGATATGGGTAAAGGAAACGGGTAATAAACATAAGGGTAGTTCTCAGCGCTTCCTCCAGGTTTTCCACATTGATTCCCAGTGCTATCGAAAGGGTAAGTCAACAGCAAAGGGTCTCCATTAGCGAAACCGTAAAAGCCAATCGCGAACCAGGCCACAGTGAAAACACAAAAAAAGATGCAGCAAAGACAGTCCGTGCATCCTCTGTCCATCGCAGGGCCGTCCTTTAACTTATCATCAAGTGGCTCTCCCTGGTAGTTCGGGTCGAGATACTTGTTCCTAGCGCGAGAGTCCTGCTCTTTGCTTTCAGGGTTCACTTCATTTTTACTCATATTTATATCCACTATTATTAACCCAGAGTTTCCCCGGCAGTTACCTGGAACAGTGGGTCTTTTTCTTTAAAAAGTTAAAAACTAGATGAGTTACTTTCAGAACTGTCAGAACTCAAATCTCCGAAGTTACTTTCAGTGTCTTCGTTTCGAGTTTTAGAAATGTTTAAAGATTCGACTTCTTTTTCTAGTGTTGAAATCACGGAGCACATTCCTTCTAACTTGTCGTATAAGTCTTTAAGTGATAGATTTGAACAGTTTGTTAAACTTATTGACCTTCTTTTTAGTTTGTCTCGGTCTTCTCGATGTTTTAGTCTTTTATTGACAGTGCTTTTGAACTTTTTCACGTCGATTTGTTGAAGAGCGCCTTCTTTTAAGAGTGATGCGAGGACTCGCATCTCGACCATTATTTTTTCATTTGCGGAATGTCTTTCAAGAGCGTTTACTTTTAGTTCTTCCCAGACTTTAGGGTATTCTTCGACTATTTCGTTTAAAAGTTCTTTACTCATGATGAGAAGTTCGCAGTCTCTTGTTGTTTTTGATGAATATTTTCGAGGAATTTGAAGCATTACTTCGATGTCGCCGAAGTAAGAACCCATCTGCATTGAGGTCAGTTTTGAATGTTCTTTACCGAAAACATAAGAAATTCTACCGCGGACTATGAAGTAAATTTCTTCGGCGTATTCTTTTTTACGGTATACGAAATCGTTTACTTTTACGAAGACTGGCTTTAGGAATGGGACGATTGATGAGATTACTACTTCGTCTTTGCCTTTGAAAAAAGTTATGTTCCAGGCTGCACCGTGATGCATGGCCATAGCGACTTCATATCGAAGATGCTTCGGAAGTTCATTAAAAATATTCTGTTTATCAGTCCATGAAAATCCTGTCTTTTCAGTTGAGTACCGAAGTGCATATCTAAGTCGACTTCTGAGACTTTTACTAAGTTTAGCTTCTTTCGAAAACTCATCAATAATCGCGAGTTTGCTAACCAAGGCATTTTCCTTTGTGTCCATAGAAGCAAGCATTGAACTTAAAGACCCGATGACGAATGACAAGAAATAAACACTAAAAACCATCCAACCAATGCTCAGGACTTTTTCGAGATTTGTCTGAGCATGAACATCGCCGTAGCCAACTGTGCAGAGAGTGGTCACTGTCCAGTATAAAGCTATTATGTAGAGAGTTGAAGTTTCGTCTTGGTCGACTCCTGAACGGGATACCCAGGTGTCTGGGTTGAAACCTTCGATTTTAGAGGAGTAAAACCAGAAGCAGGCCATGATGTGAACGCATAATAAGATACTCAGCGAACTAGTTAAAAGCTTCATAATACTATGCTTGATACTAAAAAAATCCTGAATCTTCTCTAAAATCTCAGAGCTTTTATAATGTTTAAACATCTTCACAAGTCTAACAACTCTAAACAGCCTATAAAGTCTCGGAATTCTCAGCAATCTCAAAAAATTATTATAATCATGAGCCGAGTACGAAGACTTATTATTATTCGCTCCAACAGCATTAAATGGAAAGCATGCAGTGACATCAAGTAAAAACCACGACTTCAAATAATTAACAGTAATCGTTTTTCTGTTAGTCACTAAAGTGCCTTCTTGATCGAAATAAGCACTATTAAAGTTAACAAGAATATCCAAAAAGAAAAGCACATCAATAACAATATCAAGAATTCCCCAGGCATCAAATTGATCATATTCGATAAAAGTTAAAGAGTAAGGCATCACGATTGCAGTGTAAAGAAGGAGAAAGGCCATAAGGATGTTCCAGAAAAGTTTGAATCGACAACTGGGACTTAGGATCATGAACGGCATCGGCTGGGAGACTGTATCAGTAGACGGGTCGTTCAGGAATTCTTTATTTGTTGATTTCGACTCGTAATGATCAGAAAAATCTTCTGAAATGAATTTGGAGAATTTCGTAACATTGAGTCTTAAATAGTAAATCACTTTCAATTTGATTTTTACTCTTTGCCATACTTCTCGATACTGCGACATTTATAAGGATAGAAGATGATTGACTGGTATTTTAATATTTTTAATAAGACACTAACAACTAAGATGTTTTTTTAAATGATTCTTGGTTTCTTTCTTTGAACTCCTGTTCGATGAAACTAAGAAATCGTTTTGAGTATTTAGTTGATGAACATACACTCGTGTTGACTTTTCCTTTGATTCTTTTAATAAAAAGTTCGAGTTTCTTTTTAAAGGAATACTCTTGCAAGAAGTCAATGATTCCTAAGCAATACAACGAGCGATCAACTCCAATCATTAAATACCTCGAGTCATGATCGATCACTTCTGAGTAAAAAGCAAGTAGTAAAGAATAGTCAATGATATTATGTTTAGTGAAGAATTTCAAGTCTTCAGCTAAAATTCTTAAGATATCTTCTTTCTGGTCTTTAGAAACATTAACTTTTTTATGCATCTCTAAAAAATTACCATCTTTTAAAATAGCGCCTTCTTGTGAATCTTCAGGTTGAACATATCGATCATCGATACTTCCTTTCAAGTCGAAAACCAAAGCTTTATTTTTCTGTTTCACAACATTTTCCATAATAATAAAAGTATGTTTGCTGCTAGTTACCTTAAACATTCCAAATATTCTCACAATTTTCGACTCAGGACATTCACAAAGTCTTTTCGAATAAGCAGGAAGAATGTCAAGCAAAAGATACCTCTCCTGACGATTCACAATTTTCAAAACAAACCTCTGATCAAAAGTGACCATGATAAAAGCTCCACTTCTTCCTCCATCATTTTTATTCTGATAGAATGAAAAGTTGCTCATAACACAAAACGAGTTAAGCAGGTCTTCATTTGTAACACCTGAGGATTTTCTAATACTTTCAAAATACTCATTCGCATATTCCCAAATTCCATTTGGCTTAAGTATAAAACTAGAAGTTTCTATGAAAAAGTCGAGATTTTTGTAATCTTCTGGTTCAAACTTGAATTTTAGTTTTCGATAACTGTAGCTGAATTTTTCTTTTGATTTTGAAGTGGAAAGTAAAGCCATTGACAGGTTTAAAAGCATGTCTCTTACTGTTTCGTCTGTAAGTACTTTAAAGAAAAAATTGACTGAACAGTCTTGGATAAGGACTGTTCCAAGTCCTTTCGACATCTTCGAAGATTCTTTTTTTTCTGATTTGAAAGTTTTAAGCCAGAGTCTTTTAAAGATTTCAAAAGAACCTAAACGACTGACGGCCAAGACAGTGCCAGCTGAACTTCCAACAATAAAAGCGATATCATTTTGAATTTCTATTTCTTTTCCCATGGTAGTTAACATCCCAGCAGTGAAAATAGGGAATCCCCAACAAATGCACATAGAAAAACAAGCTCTTACCATCTTCTGCAGAGCTTTATTCTTATTGTAACCGGTGCTGGTTTTAAGAATGATAAAACAAATGAAATTGACAGGAATGTTGAGGAATATCGGAATCAAAGCAAACCAATAAGAAGTAGTTCCATCTTTCACGAAGCAAGTGTCAACTACTGTCAGTCCAAAGCCTCCAAAATAAAGCATTGGAGAAAATTCTGACATTGTCATGATTATAGTCCCGATGATGTAGACTTTATTACGAAAGGAGTAATTTGTACTTAAAGGTTTTTTCACTTTTATCACTAATTCTATTGCCAGGCAGGTCAATACATTCCAAGACACGAAAATCATTATGTTGAAGACTATTGCAAAGTATTTACAAGCTCCACTGTTCACTGCTCCACTAAGTAAATCTTACTCTCGAAGGGTTTTAAGCACTGCGATCCAGTGAAGGTCGAAGATCATTTGAATCGTGCAGATTATTACTATCATCTGCCCTGGATGCTTGTGAAGTTGAGGAATTTTTATGTGAGCCCAGATTACTACACCACTCGATATTGATGAGATGCAGGCTATTGTTGCGCAGACTATTAGCAAGGGTGAGTCTTGCATGATGTTCGAGAATTGTAATTTTAGAATTTTGGATTAAGTTGATTTTGTGGAGATGGAATTTGAAGGGGAATTTGAAGGGGAATTTGAAGGGGAATTTGAATAGAGGATTAGGGATGGTGGAATGAGGAGAGAATTCAGAGATTTTAGGTAAATATTATAAATTTTTTTTGGGAGATTTGAAGTTTTAGATGGAATTATTGGAAATTTCTTTAGATTTGAAATAATTTGAAGGATTGGGATTTAGGTTAGGAATTATCAATGATAACTTTAGTTAAAATTTTTTAATGTATTGAATTCGAGGAGTTAGATAGTGATTCAGGATAAATCTTTTGTTTGTGTGATAAACATGTACTTATCGATTAGGGTGCCAACCTGATGATTTGAAATAAAGATTTGAATAATTTAGTAGATTTTTTACTTATCTTAGATAATTAGCACATATTTAATCTATTTTTTTCAACTTTATATCGGAAAGATTTTTCTTTTATTTGCGAATCAAATAAATTACAAGAAAATAGATATCAAAGAAAATCTAAAAGATTAAAATATAAATTTCCATAAAATCCATTCAAAGTATATTCCCTTCCACAATAATTCTTTATATCCAACCCACAGGAAGTCAAGTAATTAGCTTTTTCAGTTCTTTTTTACTTTGCATTATAATTGACCAATTCGATATTTTGAGTCATCTAGGCAGCATCTAAAAAGAAATGAGCAATAACTTAAATAATTCAATGAGAATGACAATGTTCGTCAAGATAATAAACTTTTCGATTTATCATCTACTTGCTACTGATGGTTGACCTTTATAATTTTTAAGAAATTCAGGAATCGTTCTTAAAAAATATCTTCAAAGGTTTTGATCCGATGACTCCAAAAGATTGTTCTGAACAATTTAAGGTTTATCAAATAATCAGAATTTTTCATCGATGTCAAACCTTTTGATGCAGATAGGTGAATATATTATATTAGCTGATATGTTAACTTTATGTACTGCGAATAAGCTATATCATTCTTATTATACATAAACATTACACATTCTAAGTAAAACAAGTAATATTAGCTAATTAGATTATTTTTAACTTTTATATAACTAAACCTTTAAAATGAAAATAATAAAATTTCTAAAAGTTTTTTTCTTTAGTGGCTTATATTTTTTTGTTGTTTTCTAGGTATTCTGATTAAGTTATTTACTAAGTTCTCTAGATTAAAGGTGTAGGTTTAGAGTTAAATAATTATATTGATGCATTTTGCAAAGGTATATTTGAGGCTGATTTTTAAGTAATCCAGTTTGATATCGTTTTAATCAAACCTGATGAAATTTTTTTCCATTTATTGTAAAATAAATGAATAAAAGTTTTAGAGAAGGCCACTTGTTGCAGTGCTTCATGATTAAACCAATTAAGTGGAATTTTAGAGTTGCTGATCATGCTTGAAAAGGTCTTCGGGTCTTCAGGATCGAGTTAAACTATCAAAGACAGAAGTATATTCTTGGCTTATATAAAAAAGTATCAGCAAAAGTAACAAGATAAGAAAATCATTTTTATAAGAACTAATATTTCTAACTAATTTAATTATCCTTTTCTTTGACTTTTTGGTCTTTAGCACAGATTTTCCTTAAAGTTTTCCATATCAGCTTGCATACCATGACAAACATAAAAATAATAAAACCAGCACTTCCAAACCAAAACGCGTAAATATCAAGATAATTCTTCTGAAACCAATACAAATCATAATAATTTTCCATAACTATATTCTCGATTCCCATCTCAAGGGAAAGTTTGATAAGATCGATAATTTTTCCTTCTGTATCCCACTTTTGCAGCATTTTTGAGTATTTCATTGCGTTTTGCTTATAGATCGGATTTCTGAGTACTTCTTGAGTTACTTTTAAAAGGTTTTCAGCTGTAAAATCTTCCTTTTTTGGTATTCCTTTTCCAACTTTCCTTAATTCTGCCATGAAAGAATTTTCGATTCTATCAACAGTCCATGCGCAATTGACCATAGGAACTCCATAAAACAAAGACTCACAGAAAGAGTTCCATCCTGAATGAGTAATAAAAAGATCCACTTTGCCACTTGCAAGTAAATCAGTTTGAGGAACCCAGGGTAAGATTAAACAATTTTTAGGAATTTCTGAACTTGTTGAGCCTTGTTTAGGATAGGATATAATGAATCCGATTTTAGGAAGTTTCTTAGCTAAGAGGATAATTTGAGTGATATCATAAGAGATTGAGATACTGCCAAATGAAACATAAATAATCTCTGTGAACCTTTCAATAAACTGAAGCATCGATGCAGGTAGTGGCTTTGAAACTCGATCAACCAAAGGTCCCGAATGAATATGATTCGGAGGTAGCAGTTCAGGTAAGTTAAAAAAAGGAATACAAGGCTCAACATAAAGTGCTTCTCTTTTATACAAAGTATTCGACCTCCAATCATTCTGTTCAATACCCGGTATATAATCGCTAGTAATACTAACAAAAAGTCGACCAATCAAAACCTGAAGCACGCTGTATTTAAAAGTATTTATCATCCGACTGAAAAAATTGTTATTTTCTATCGACCAGTAAAAATCCTCATAAGGAATTCTGTTTGTATCCCTTGTATGAACATCCACGTAATACCCTGTACAACATGCTGGAGAAAGGTAAACACTTTTAGGAATCTTCAAGTTGTGCACAGCAGCCAAACATGGAGCATTAAAAACTTCACAAATAGCCAAGTCTATTCCAATATCCTTAAGCTTTTCAAATATTTTCTCTTCGTTCCAAAAAGGAAAGCCTGCAGTTATAATGCTTTTTAACTGATCAAGTGTTGTAGCGATTCCTTTTTCTGAATTGGTTATTTGAGACTCTTGAAGTTCTCTGATTTTTTCGAAGTTTTCGTTGGGGTGAAGGAAGAGAATGGTGCAGTTCACGTCTTGCCATAAGTCTTTGAACTCGGGCTCTGCGACTACGAAACAATTGAAGTCTGGATCTTGACCTATTCGCCTTGCGAGGACTTTTAGAGGTTTACTGTGACCTTTCATGTTGTAGCCTGGGGAGATTAGGATGTTTTCAGTTGAAGCTACCAGAGAGAGCAGGTTAACTAGGATCCACATTTATAACCATTTGATAAATGCAAGGAATGTTGGAATATTTTTAGAAAATGAAAGAAATAGGTGAATATTATTATATATAATTATATTAAAACTCTTCTTATCATTCAAACCTTTCGATATATAAAAAAGCTTGATTTCATATTAAGATTTTCTATCTAATTTTAGTATTTCTTAGATTTTTTTTCTGATGAAATTACACAATTGTTTTATGTTGTATTTTTGGACTGGATTTTTATTTTAGTTTGACTACCTATTTGCAGATAAGTAAGAACATTAGTTATTGATACACTATGTTTAAAAAATCATATGAAAGCATAATTGACAGAAGGTGATATCAAGATAACTACATGAATCAAAAGGATTATAATTTATGAAGAATGATATTAGATTTGGATATTTAGAAATGTAAATACAGAAATTACTGATATGGCTTTATTGAACTTTAAAGATGAGAGATAATAGTATTTACTAGAAAAGATCAAGTGAGGATTAAAAATAACACCAAATTAAATCGATTCTGGAAAAATCTAGCCGAAAAGCTCTAAAAGATTCACATTTTATTTATATAATATTTACGAGAAACTAAAACATTTGTATTAATAGTCGTTTATCCAATTTTCCCTCGGCAAAACAACTATATGAAGGTGCACTCGTGGATTTAATTTATCATTTTTATCTTAGTCATAAAATCAGTGAAATTATTTACATATCAAGCATCCATTTATTAATTTCATGGCCTGAGGTTTTTAAATACTGATTTGAAATAATTCGCAAAAATTAGATATATAAAAAAGTTAATGTGACAAAAAACCAAATTTTATAATTTTTTTCACTAATTCTGAAGGTCGTTTAATCAGTTCTCTAATAATTCAACAAGGCAGAGTTACCAGCGTTAGTTACCTATAAAAGTTCAGAAAGTATGATCTTATCAGAAAATTCATAATTTGAATAAAATACACCTTGATGTGTTTTTCTACTAGGTTGATTTCTTAGCTCAACTCATAGAAAAAACTTAAGGTTTTTGCATATTCTTTCAGCATGAATTGAAATTGATGGATGCTTTTTCAATTATTTTTCTAGTGAGAGTAACACGTTTTCCTTGATTGAACTTGGAAAATAAAGTAAATTTCAAAGTAACATCATAATCAATAGTTAAAATTCTTCAAATTTTAGAAAAATGAATATTTTATGTTATTTATTCTGGAATTTAAAGGGATTAATATCATCATATTCATTAAAGACATATTCTAAATTTCTTATCCTAATCTTTTTTAAACTTTCTAAGGTGTTGTTGGCTTTTACTTAAAACAAGTTTCAAACACTTTGATACCAAATAAATTATAAAAATTCCAATAAAAATAACAAACGCATAAATATCAAACTTTCCAGCCTGGATCCAATTCACTGAATAATTACCTTCAACCACTAACTTCCCGATTCCCACATCCAAGTAAGTTTTAATAACTTCAACAACTTTTCCTTCAGAATCCATTTTTTTAATCAAATTTGAATACTTTTTCACATTTTCTTTATAAATTCCATTACCTAAAACCTCAGAAATTTCATCTACAATATACTGAACCTTAAATTGTTCTTTTTGGATTATCGCTCTTCCAACTTTTCTATTGTGAATGAGTACAGAGTGATCTTTGCGGTCGACAGCCCATCCACAAGCAATCATCGGAACCCCATGCAAAAGTGACTCACAAACCGAATTCCACCCAGCATGAGTCACAAAAACATCAACTTTTCCACTACCAAGCAAATCAGTCTGACTAAGCCAAGACACAAGAAAGCAATTAAAAGGAACTTCATTTTTATCAACTCTCTTTGCCCCCGCATAAGAAACAACAAACCCAACTCCAGGCATCATCGAAGCAGTTTTTAAAATTTCCTTAAAATCATAATTAACGCTTAAAGATCCAAAAGAAACATAAACAATTTTCTCAAATTTTTCAAGAAAATCTGAAATTTCTTTATTCACTTGAAAAACATTTCTATTAATAATAGGTCCAGAATGAATAAAATTAGGAGGAAGATACTCTGCATAGTTATAAGAAGGAATACAAGGAAGTATATAAAGAGCTTCACGTTTCATCAAAGTATTATCTTTCCAATCCTTTTCCAGCACATAAGGTGCATGTTTTTTTGCAATGTCTTCATACATTGCAGCTCCGAATTTTTTTACAAGAATCGTCTTGTAAAAATTTGTAAATCTTTGAAAAAAAGTCATTTTTTCAGTAAGTCCTGCATGGGAACCTATTGGGTAGTTATTCCAGTCAGGATCATGAATACCGAAGAAAATCCAAGAATTGCATAAAGGAGAGTAAATCACAGTTGTTTGAATGTTGAGAAGATGAGTTGCTATAAGGCACCCCACGTTTAAAGAGTCACAAATAGCGATATCTATACCGATTTGATCTAACTTTTCATATATTTTATCTTTTTTCCAATATGAAAGAGGACCTTCTAGTACTTCTTGTAATACTTCGAGACCTTTTATTTTTTGTCCTTCTGTTTGATTCACGTAAAAGTCGAGCAAGTTTTTGAATTTTTCGGAATCTTCTGAGTCTGAAAGGTAGAAAGTGTGGCCTTTTATGTTTTGCCACTTTGAGTTTAATCCGTGCTCTGAGACTATTGTGCAGTTGAACTCAGGGTCGTTGCAGATTCTTTTTGCGAGGAGAGATAATGAACCTGTATGACTATTCATATAGTGGCCTGCTGACAGTAGTACATTCTTCGCCTCTATATAGAAGAAGGTGTTGAAAAGTAATGAAAAACTTAGCCAAACCATTTTTATCAGAGATTTATGAACCTAATATTTCTAACAGATTTAATTATATTTTTCTTTTACTATTCGGTTTTTAGTACAGATTTTCCTCAAAGTTTTCCATATCAGTTTGCATACGATGGCAAACATAAAAATAATAAAACCAGCACTTCCAAACCAAAACGCGTAAATATCAAGATAATTCTTCTGAAACCAATATAAATCATAATAATTCTCTAGAACTAAATTCTCAATTCCCATCTCAAGGGAAAGTTTTATCGCATCAATAATTTTTCCTTCTGTATCCCACTTTTGCAGCATTTTTGAGTACTTCAAATTGTTTTGCTTATAGATTGGATTTCTAAGTACTTCTTGAGTTACTTTCAAAAGGTTTTCAGCTGTAAAATCTTCCTTTTTTGGTACAGTTTTTCCAACTTTCCTTAATTCTGCCATGAAAGAATTTTCGATTCTATCAACAGACCATCCACAATTGACCGTAGGAACTCCATAAAACAAAGACTCACAGAAAGAGTTCCATCCTGAATGAGTAATAAAAAGATTCACTTTTCCACTTGCAAGTAAATCAGTTTGAGGAACCCATGGTAAGACTAAACAGTTTTTAGGAATTTCTGAAAACTTTAAGCCTTGTTTAGAATAGGATATAATGAATCCGATTTTAGGAAGTTTCTGAGCTAAGAGGATAATTTGAGTGATATCATAAGTGATTGAGACACTGCCAAATGAAACATAAATAATCTCTTCATACATTTCAATAAACTGAAGCATCGATGCAGGTAAAGGCCTCGAAACTCGATCAACCAAAAGTCCTGAATGAATATAATTCGGAGGCAGTATTTCAGGTAAGTTAAAAAAAGGAATCGAAGGCTCCACATAAAGTGCTTCTCTTTTATACAAAGTATTCGACCTCCAATCATTCTGTTCAATACCCGGTATATATTCTCGAGCAATATCAACAAAGAACCATCTAATCAAAACCTCAAACACTTTATACTTAAAAGCATTTATCACCCGATCAAAAAATCCTATATTTTCTATTGGCCAATAAAAGTTTTCCACTGGGATTCTGTTAGTATCTCTCTGATGAACATCGACGAAATACCCCGAAGAACGTGCTGGAGAAAGGTAAAGACTTTTAGGAATCTTCAAGTTGTGGGCAGCAACAAGACATGGAGAGCTAAAAGGATCACAAATAGCTAAGTCTATTCCAATATCTTTAAGCTTTTCAAATATTTTCTCTTCGTTCCAAAAAGGAAAACCTGCTGTTACAATGCTTTTTAACTCATTGAGAGTTGTAGCGATTCCTTTTTCTGAATTCGTCATTTGAGACTCTTGAAGCTCTTTGAGTTTTTCGAAGTTTTCGTTGGCGCGAAGGAAGAGAATGGTGCAGTTCACGTCTTGCCATAAGTCTTTGAACTCGGGCTCTGCGACTACGAAACAATTGAAGTCTGGATCTTGACCTATTCGCCTTGCGAGGACTTTAAAAGGCTGGCTGTGGCTTCTTAAGTTGTAGCCTGGGGAGATTAGGATGTTTTTAGTTGAAGCTACTAGAGACAGTAGAAAAACTAAGTTCCACATTTATAATATTTTATCAGTAATGTAGATTTGATGTTAAGTTTTTGATCAGGATTAATTAGTATTGATTTGAAATTCAAATAACAAAACTATAATTTTAACTAACTACGTAAAACCTATTCTCCTTTTATTTTGATGTGCTGGTTTTGAAAGAAGACTTTTATAATGCTCCTAAATAAAATCCTGAAAACAACTAAAACAACTAAAACAACTAAAACAATCAAAACAACAAAACAAAAAAGTCCTAACCAAAACACATAAATATCAAGATAACCCTTCTGAAACCAGTACAAATCCTAATAATTTTCATCACTAAACTTTCAATTCCTATCTCAAATGAAAGTTCGATAGCATCAACAATTTTTCCTTCCGAGTCCCACTTTTGCAGCATTTTCGAGTAATTTAAAGTATTTCTCTATAAATCGGATTTCTGAGACTTCTTGAGTTACTTTCGAAAGGTTTTCAGCTGTAAAATCTTCCTTCTATTGAACCACTTTTCCAACTTTCTTATTTCTGAAAGAAATGAATGATGTTCTTTATCCACCGACAATCCAAAATTGACCATAGGAGCCCCATAAAACAAAGACTCAGAGAAAGAGTTCCATCCTGAATGATGAATATAAAGATTCACTTTCCACTAGCAAGCAAATCAGTTTGAGGAACCCATGGTAAGACTAAACAATTCTTAGGAATATCATCAGATATTGATTTTTGTTTAGAATATGAGATAATAAATCTAATGTTAGGTAGCTTCTGTGCTAATTAAATAATTTGATTTATATAATAAGCTATTGAGGTACTGCCTAATGAAACATAAATAATCTCATTGTAACTTTTAATAAACTCAAGTATTGATCCAGGTAGTAGCTTTGACTCCCGATTGACCAAAGGCCCAGAATAAATATGATTTGGAGGCAGTAGTTCAGGTAAGTTAAAAAACGCAAAACTCTACATAAAATACTTCTCTTTTATATAAAGTATTCAACCTCCAATCATTCTGGTCAATATCCTGCATATATTCATTAGTAATATTACCAAAAAGTTCATCAATCAAAACATTAAACATGCTGTATTTTAAAACATTCATCATCTTACTGAAAAAATTTTATTTGTTATCGGCCAGTGATAATCTTGAAAATGAATTCTGTTCTTATTTCTTGCAAAAATATCCACGTGATAATCCGAAGAACAACTTGTGAAAAGTAAAAACATTTTAGGGATTTTCAGATTGTATGCAGCAATTGTACATGTAGAACTTTAAGCATCACAAATAGCTAAATCTATTCCGATGTCTTAAATATCTTATTTATTTCTTAGAAAAAAATCTAATAGTGCTTAAATATATGATTAAACCATAAAAAAATTGTAAAACTCACTCAAACCTAACTAATTACTAATAAACCTAATCATTTTTATCTTTATTGCTGCGGTCTCTAAAGAAAGCCTTTTTAATACCTCTCCATAAAATCCTGAAAATCAAAAAAACAATCCAAACAACAAAACCAAAAAGTCCTAACCAAAACACATAAATATCAAGATAACACTTCTGAAACCAGTACAAATCATAATAATTCTCCATAACTATATTTTCCATTCCCATCTCAAATGAAAGTTTGATAGCATCAACAATTTTTCCTTCTGAGTCCCACTTTTGAAGCATTTTCGAGTACTTCAAAGTATTTTCTCTATAAATCGGATTTCTGAGTACTTCTTGAGTTACTGTTAAAAGGTTATCAGCTGTAAAATCTTCCTTCTTTTTAATCGCTTTTCCAACTTTTCTTAAGTCTGCAAGAAATGAATGATCTAGTCTATCCACCGACCATCCACAATTGACCATAGGGACTCCATAAAACAAAGACTCAGAGAAAGAGTTCCATCCTGAATGAGTAATAAAAAGATCCACTTTGCCACTAGCAAGTAAATCAGTTTGAGGAACCCATGGTAAGATTAAACAGTTTTTAGGAATTTCTGAAAACTTTAAGCCTTGTTTAGAATAGGATATAATGAATCCGATTTTAGGAAGTTTCTGTGCTAATTGAATAATTTGATTTATATCGTAAGTTTTTGAGATACTGCCAAATGAAACATACACAATCTCTTCATACATTTCAATAAACTCAAGTATTGATCCAGGTAATGGCTTTGGCTCCCGATCAACCAAAGGTCCAGAATGAATATAATTCGGAGGTAGTAGTTCAGGAAAGTTAAAAAAAGGAATACAAGGCTCTACATAAAGTGCTTCTCTTTTAAATAAAGTATTCGACCTCCAATCATTCTGTTCAATTCCAGGTATATATTCGCGAGCAATGTCGACGAAAGCCCAACCAATCAAAAAGCTAAAAACTTTGAATTTTAAAGTATTTAGCATTCGGTCGAAAAAGCCGAAATTTATTGTTGACCCGGCAAGTGCATCAAATGGAATTCTGTTTGTATCTCTTGCATGAATATCCACGTAATATCCCGGAGCACAACCTGTTGAAAAGTAAAGACTTTTAGGAATTTTCAGATTGTGTACAGCAATTGAACATGTAGAACTTAAAGCATCACAAATAGCTAAATCTATTCCGATGTCCTTGAGCTTTTTGAAGATATTCGCTTTACTCCATTGAGGGTAGCCCGCTATTAAAATATTTTTAAGCTCATCAAGTGCTGAGCTTATTCCTTTTTCTGAATTTGAGATTTGAGACTCTTGAAGTTCTCTGATTTTTTCAAAGTCTTCATTGTAGTCAAGGAACAAAATCGTACAGTTCACGTCTTGCCACAAGTCTTTGAACTCTGGCTCCGCAACAACAAAACAATTCAAATCTAAATCTTTAGCTATTCGCTTTGCTATAAGCTTAAAAGGTTGACTGTGACTTTTCATGTTGTATCCAGGTGAGAGAAGAATGTTTTTCTTTGAAGTTGCAAAAGAGAGCAATAAAACAATTAGCCACATTTATTAAGGCCTATTTAGATTACAACAAGTTAATTCTTGAAGGATATGTATATTTAAAGGATTTAATTTAATGATTTAATTTAAGCTTTGGACCTGGTATTTAGGTCTTTATTTTATTGATTAAATCTCAAAGATATATGATTGAAAACTTTTAGATGTGTTTAATATTTAGAGGATTATTATTCTCGCAGAAAATCAAATTTTTTCATTTGATGATTAGAGTTTTTTTATTTGGATATGGTTATTTAGCTTCTTGTTTATAGCAGGGAATGTTGAATTAGATGGCAGGATTGAATATCGGCAATATGATTATAATTAAAACATAAATAAATTTGAGAAATTTACTCACATGTATTTTATTACTACTAAAACTAATCATTTTTATCTTTAATTCTGCGGTCTCTAAAGAAAGCCTTTTTGATACCTCTCCATAAAATCCTGAAAATCAAAAAAACAATCCAAACAACAAAACCAAAAATACCTAAACAAAACACATAAATATCGAGACAACACTTCTGAAACCAGTATAAATCATAATAATTCTCCATCACTAAATTCTCAATACCCATCTCAAAATAAAGTTTGATAGCATCAATGATTTTTCCTTCTGAGTCCCACTTTTGAAGCATTTTCGAGTACTTCAAAGAATTTTGTTTATAAATTGGATTGTTAAGAACATCTTGAATCACTATTAAAAGATTATCAGCTGTAAACTCTTCTTTATTTTGAATCGCTTTTCCAATTTTTCTGAGTTCAACAAGAAAAGCATTATCCATTCTATCGATAGACCATCCACAAGTGATCATAGGGATTCCATAAAGCAAAGACTCACTGAAAGAGTTCCATCCTGAATGAGTAATAAAAAGATCCACTTTACCACTGGCAAGTAAATCAGTTTGAGGAACCCAGGGTAATAATAAACAGTTTTTAGGAATATCAGCAGAATTTAAATTTATTTTTGAGCTTGATATAATAAATCCGAAATCGGGAAGCAGTTTTGCTAAACTGATAATCTGAGAAAGATCATAAGTAATTGAAATACTGCCAAACGAAACATAAATGTTCTGTTTAAACAAATTCAAAAACTCAAGTGTTGACTCAGGAAGCAAATTTATTTCTCTATTAATCAAAGGTCCAGAATGTATATAATTCGGAGGCAACAACTCAGGAATATTAACGAAAGGAATACAAGGTTCAACAAAAAGTGCTTCTCTTTTATGCAAACTATTCGACCTCCAATCATTATCATCAGCAAAACTTACATATTTCGAAGCGATTCCATTATAAAGTCTTCCAAACAAAAAGTTAAAAACTTTGCAATTAATAGCATTTAACATTCGATCAAAAAACCCAAGATTTTCTGTAGGCCAGTTAACACTTTCAAAAGGAATTCTATTTGAGTCTCTTTGATGAATAGCGTTGAACATCCCTGGATAACAAGACGAAGCCAGGTAAAGACTTTTCGCGATTTTCAGGTTGTGAACTGCAGCTGCACATGGGGTGCTAAAAGGATCACAAATGGCGAGGTCGATACCAATCTCTTGAATTTTTTTGAACATGTTTGCTTTGTTCCATAATGAAAAACCTGAGCTCAGCAAACTCATTAACCCATCTTCAGCTGCAATAATTCCTTTTTCTGAGTCCTCTATTAGAGACTCTTGGAACTCTCTCACTTTTTCAAAGTCTTCATTGGGGTGGAGGAAGAGAATGGTGCAGTTCACATCTTGCCATAAGGCTTTGAACTCGGGCTCTGCGACTATGAAACAATTGAAGTCTGGATCTTGAGCTATTCTTTTGGCTAAGATTTTAAAAGGTTGACTGTGGCCTTTCATGTTGTAGCCTGCGGACATTAAGATGTTCTTCTTCGCAGCTGCGAAAGATAGCATAAGAATCAGCATCCACATTTTTTACCATTTAAAGTCTTGAAAGAAAATCAAGTATAAAAAATACAATGGAAATTTAAATAAAAGAGTTGGCATAAGGAAAAAATCCTGAATAATTTTGTTAAAAATATATGGGTTTTTTATAAAGTATTTTGTATGTAGTTTATGTTTCAGTAAAAAATATTAGAGATTCAAACGAATGCAAATATTTTTCACCTAATATCATATAAAAATTTTTGACTATTTAGATGTCCTGGGTTAAAGTACTCAATTTTTCGTAATTAAATTATAATTATGGCCTAGGGAATGATATATAGGTATATTGTCTTGAGTATATAGTTAAATAATGGATAAGGCCACAAACCATGAATAATGGAATTTTGGTATAATAACCCTTTTATATAAATTTATTATGCATATTTGACTCAATTAGTGTTTCGTGAATCTCATAAAATTTTTACTATCTTTAACCTTTGATAACTTATATTTAAAATATTATTAGATTTCAATGATACTCTGTATAAATCTTCGCTTCTAATCATTTTCATATTTATATAAAATTATATTAGCATTCATATGTATTAAATCAGTGACAATTTCGAGCTATTCTTCTGCCAAATAAAAAAAAACTTAAAGAATATGAATATATTCATCACCTTATTCCATTATGAAGTTTTATTTAATGCTTTACTTTTAAAGACACATCTTTGAAAGACTCTCCCTAATATTCTGCAAGCCACTAAAACAATCCAAATAAACAAACCAAAAAGACCCAACAAAAACACATAAATATCGAGATAGCACTTCTGAAACCAGTACAAATCATAATAATTCTCCAAAACTAAATTCTCTATACCCATCTCAAAATAAAGTTTGATAGCATTAATGATTTTTCCTTCTGAGTCCCACTTTTGAAGCATTTTCGAGTACTTCAAAGAATTTTGTTTATAAATCGGATTGTTAAGAACATCTTGAGTTACTGTTAAAAGATTATCAGCTGTAAACTCTTCTTTATTTTGAATCGCTTTTCCAATTTTTCTGAGTTCAACAAGAAAAGCATTATCCATTCTGTCGATAGACCATCCACAAGTAATCATAGGAACTCCATAAAACACAGACTCACAGAAAGAGTTCCATCCTGAATGAGTGATAAAAATATCCACTTTTCCACTGGCAAGTAAATCAGTCTGAGGAATCCAAGGTAGAACTAAACAGTTTTTAGGAATTTCAGCAGAATTTAGGGTTTTTTTAGAATAGGATATAATAAATCCGAAATCGGGAAGCAGTTTTGCTAAACTGATAATCTGAGAAAGATCATAAGTAATTGAAATACTGCCAAACGAAACATAAATATTCTGTTTAAACAAATTCAAAAACTCAAGTATTGTCTCAGGAAGTAAATTAATTTCTCTATTAATCAAAGGTCCAGAATGTATATAATTCGGAGGCAACAACTCAGGAATATTAACAAAAGGAATACAAGGTTCAACAAAAAGTGCTTCTCTTTTAAGCAAACTATTCGACCTCCAATCATTATCATCATTATAACTAACATATTCCAAACCGATTCCATCATAAAGTCTTTCAAAAAAAAAGTTAAAACCTTTGCATTTTAAAGCATTTAACATTCTATCAAAAAACTCAAGATTTCCAGTAGGCCATTTAAGAGTTTCAAAAGGAATTCTATTTGAGTCTCTTTGATGAATAGTGCTGAAAACACCTGGATAACAAGTAGGAGCCAAGTAAAGACTTTTCGCGATTTTCAGGTTATGCACTGCAGCTGCACATGGGGCACTAGAAGGGTCACAAATGGCGAGGTCGATGCCAATGTCTTGAATTTTTTTGAACATGTTTACTTTGTTCCAAAATGGAAAACCTGCGATAAAAACGCTTCTCAACTCGTCTAAAGCTGTAATGATTCCTTTTTCTGAGTTTTTTATTTGAGACTCTTGGAGCTCTCTTACTTTTTCCAAGTCTTCGTTGGGGTGGAGGAAGAGAATGGTGCAGTTCACGTCTTGCCATAGGTCTTTGAACTCGGGCTCTGCGACTATGAAACAATTGAAGTCTGGATCTTGACCTATTCGCTTGGATAGGACTTTAAAAAGACGACTGTGGCCTTTCATGTTGTAACCTGGGGAGATTAGAATGTTGTACTTTGAAGATACTAAGTACAGCAGAAGAAGCAGTATAAGCATTTATAGATGTTTTAATATAGGAGAATTAACTTTTATGGTTAATTTGAAGGGATGAGGGGATATTGATAGGGTTTTAGAATCCTGTTAAATTTTATTATTGTTAAAATGGTCGATGGTTTAGGTGATATTTAAATATGTCTATGTTTTAGAGGACCTTATCGAGAACCCACCTAAGATGCAACAAATATTGTAATTAACAAATATTTCTTGAATCCTCGAACCAAAAAATAATCATTCATACCTATAATTTATATGAAATACTTAATTCTTAAACCATAAAAAATAATAAAATTCCTTATCACTAGTCCTTTGATTCTAACCTAGTCAATATTTTTTCCAAGTTCAATATTCAGGTTTTTAGTACTGAAATGATTTAGTCTTTACTTTGAGTTACTTAGAGCTTAGTAATTACTTTAAAAGATTTTAAATAATTTCTTTATAACTAAAAATTATTTCCTACTTTCTGAATCCTTGAAAAAAGAATAGTTGAATTAATAGTTCATCTGCAAACAACCATTGAACTCTTAAAATAATGTCTTTCGACAAAAGATCAAAACATAATTAGTGATAAAAAGGTATACTTTCTTGATAATAACAAAAAAAACAATCAAATATAGATTTCTCGGCCCCACATCTCGATAAGCTCAAGAATTTACTCGTGAGCATCCTGAATCTGTGTAATAAATGAAAGATTGAATAATTCTTATAGATAAAGAAAAAAAATACAAGCTTCAACATAAGAGATAATCTTTTTCAAGGTATTGTTTCTAATCATTCTGGAAAATCTTCTTCATAAATATTCTATATAAACTTCATTAATCCAAATTCTTTAAAAACATCAAGGTATTCAAAGAACAATTGAAAAAAAAACTTTTTTATCAGTTTTATAATGACTTGCTACAAAATAACAAGCGAAACTAATGTTAACGATTTGTAAAGTTCTAATTTCCAAATAAAAATCATAAAAGTACCTAAAACTTTTAAAATAGGCTAAATTATACCCTGCATTTCATAAATATTCACTTCCCCAGAACCCAGAAAAGCCCTTCTATTATCTAAAGTTTCACTAAAATCCTTTTACTTTCAAAAAAACTTAAAAATCTCCAGTCCTTTCCCACAATAACCACAAAGAATCTTCCATAAATTTCCATCAACTCAAAACCCATCCCAATAAAAAACTAAAAAAACCCCCTAAAAAAATCCTTCCAAAATCCCTAAAAAAATATCCCAAACTCTAAATTTTTTCAAACTTTCCAGATAAACATTTAAATGGCCGACGCTTTTAACAAGTTCACAAAGTTAGGACAAGGTACTCTGGTGGGTAACTGGCAAGAAGAAAGAGAATTACGAGAACTAACAGGCCACGGTCGTAACTACCCAATAAACCACGTTCCCCGAGTCCAAGGCGAGCCAGTTTACATGAGATCACGAGACGGAACCGACACCAGAATCCACGGAACGGATCATCCACTCGACACTCTCAACACCTTCAACTACGAATACGGCAAATCAACGAATCCAGCCGACAACCTTTCTAAAATCGGCCGAAGGGAGCAGTTACTGAAATCCCAGCTCTTCGAAGAGATCTCAAAAGAACAACAAGAAAAGTTACAAGAAGAAAAACGAAGAAGTGAACAACGTTTATTCGAAACAACTTCTAAATCAACTCATGGCTGGGTGGAAGGAGATGGAAATATTGGAAGAAGAATAATGAAAGATCAGAATTTAAGAGATGTTCAAATGAGTGATGCGGAATTTGCAACGGAACATGGGTTTAGAAAGATTCAACCGATTAGTAACATTGATGAGTTAAAGCGTGAAGTGGAAGGACAACACCTTGCAGTAACTTTGTACACTGACTGCCTTAACCGTCAAACAGTCCCCATTAGTGCCTCGAAAGGAGTCAACCCCTTCGCAAGGACTTGTGGCTTCACACAGCCTAATAGTTGAGTGTTAGTCTTAAATAATGGAAAACAGGATAAATCTACCGCGCGGGCCTCGTGATGAATTTAGTCCTGACCCTCTTTGGCTTCATCCTCTGGAGGATAGGATTAAAATTCACTATGAACACTCTTCGAAAAAGGTGAAAAATGATGGAAGTACTTTAAGAGCTTGTCCTGTCGAAAATCATTTCAAACTCTTTGATAGTCGAATGTTGTTGGAAAGATAACGAAAATAAAATTAAGAAGTTAAACTTGAATCTTGCTGTGTTGAGGAACAGGCTCGTTTTTTTTTAAATTTTCATGAAAAATTTTGTTTTGCTTTAATTGGGCTACTCGGGATAAACCGGTTTCGGCTTCTAAACGTGCGGATTTTAGTGAGGAGAGGTATTGGAAAAAATCTGGGTTTTTACGTTTTTTGTGATCACGCCAGTGCTTTTGGATTGTTATCGCAGCTATTCGACGGAATGGAGAAGGCTTTGTTTGGACTTCCTGGGTTTTTTTATTAGGGATTTCTGTTTGGACTTCTTTTTCTGATGTGATTTTTATGGGTTGGAATGTTGGCTCTGATTCGATTTCTAAGATGGTTTCGTTTATTTTTTCGTTTTTGGATGATTTGGAAATTGTGATTAAGTCGTTTTGAGATGTTTCGTGGCTTGAGAGGATATCTTTTATGGACATCTCATCATGTCTTCCCCTATTAACTTCTTCATCATCATGAAAATCATCTTCATAATTATCTTGACTATCCATCCCTTCACTATCAGTTTCTATTTTAAACTGTTCCTCCTCAATCCTACCCTTATCCCAATGATTCCTGACACTATCATTAACTTTCCCAAAAGATTCACCTCTACTAACATTTTCCCCAACTTTTCCAAAACGTTGACTATTTTTCCTTAAACTTTCCGAACTTTTCACATTTTTTTCTTCAAATCTAGGAAGTCTTTCAAACTGAATTTTTCTAAACAATTTTCCTTCCTGTTTCCCAAGACTTTGGCTTTGAACTTCCGTACTCGACTCACTTTTTCCAATTTCAATTTCATTGATAAGCAGTTCAAGAGTATCAATATTTTTTATACTTTCCGCTTTAAAATGATGATTTTCCTTCAAACTGATAATTTTCGAGTTTTTTCCACTTGCCAGACTGACATTGCTAGTTTTCGGTAAAAGACTTGGAGTTTTACTTCGATTTTGTCCAGGTTTCACTTGTTTTAAGTTTTTTTGAAGGATTTGGTAGTTTTTTTTAATTTTTTCAGTCATTGTGTGAAAAGCGCCGAGGTGGTCCTGAGCGATTTCCCAGCCTTTAAGGTACAATTCCTTAGCGGATTCTAAAAAATTAAGACATTCTTGCTCGAACCCTGCTGATTGATAAGCGATTACAAGAGAAACCCAAGTGTTTTGGTCTTTTTCTGCTTTAGATAAAAGGACTTTTTTCGCTGATAAAGCGTGTTTTAATGAAATTTCATGAGAATTCATCTGGGAATAAATCGCTGACATGTTTAAATGAATTCCTGCCAGGTTTAGAATGTCTCTTGAGAAGTTTTCTTCTTTTTCTAAAGCGAGGTCTAAAAATTTCAAAGCTTTTTGTAAGTCGCCTTTGCGCTTGTGAAGACAGCCTAGGTTGTTGTAGGTTATTGCCCAGAGGTGGTAGGTTTGCTTTGATTTCATTCGGGATGTTAGTAGTTTTTGGGCTTTGATTATGTATTCTTCGGCTTTTGGCAGTTTTCCTTTTCGTAGCCATTCCATGGCTAACTTGTTGCAGGTCAGGATTTGACTTTCGGGGATTTCTGTCATTATTTAAATATTTTCGAAGAGATGATTTGTTTTAGAGAGATTTAGAATGTTTTAGGAATTTTGAGGGATAGGTGAGGATAGTTGAAGGGTTTATGATTAGAAATATCACAGTTATCTAAAAACCCATCAATTCAAACCAACTCTAAAAAATCCTCCTTATTTCACTAACAATTTTACTACAATATCACTTTCATAATAATCTTAACAATGCAAAATCCTTCTCCAACACAAGTCCGTTCCCCTTCTCCATTTTCAATTCTCCAGTTAAATCTTTCCGACCTCGAGACCTCAAACTCAAAACTCCAAAAAAAAAAGTCAAAACTAGAAAAACTATCATCAGAGCTTCATTCCCTATCCACCTCACTGAGCCATTCCAAAGCTCAAAGAGACATGCAAATCGGTTTAAACTACTTAAAACTCCAACAAAAAAGAGACGAGGAACTTTTAAATCAAAAGTCCATTCTTGAAAAGCAACTAATAAAAATCAAAGAAGACCATGCAAGACTCCGTATTCAAGTCCAAGAACAGGAAGATTTACTTCAAATGAATCTAGAAAATTGCAAACTATTCGACAATCAAATCCAAAAGCTTTCATCAGAACTAGAATCAATAAAATGTATTTCCCCTCCTTCTGCCCAGGCCATTCCGAAGCCATCCTTAAACAACTCTTTTAGTGTAAATATTCCAATCCAGTTAAATGCCAAGAGACAAGCAAATCGAAGATCAGAGTCATTTGGAGGGTTTAAATAGTGTAAAACTCAGATAAATGGAAAATCTCGAACTACCGAATAGAAAGAGAAGAACAATGAAACCTGAAAGAACAGTCCCAAGAGAACGAGTCATGTACCTCTGGAAACGAGTCAGACAAGCAGCGAAGACCATCGGGCGTTTGACGAAGATGTCGAAAGATATCGCTTTGTTAGGATCTTCAAAAAAAACTTACACTGAAAAGAAGAAAAAAGTTCAGGAGTCGAAACAAGAAAGTGACTTAAAAACAACGAAGAACTGGTTTTTAATCATTCCTAAAACAAGTAAATTTTTGAAGATTTGGTCAGTTTTGCTTTTTTTGATACTTCTTTACACTTTGACTGTCACACCGTATTTGGTTTGTTTTATTGAAAATGTGGAGCCGAGTCTTGATTATTTCAACTTATTTGTCGATATTTTCTTTTGTTTTGATATCATGGTGAATATGTGTCTGGCTTATAAGAATAATGAAGGAGTTTTAGTTACGAAAAAAGGAGAAATTGTGAAACATTACTTAAAAACCTGGTTTTTTATCGACCTGGTCTCATCGATTCCTTTTCAGTTCATCGAGCAACGTTACATAAAAAACAACTACAACAAGTTATTTCGACTACTTCGCCTTCCTCGTCTTTACAAGTTATTCAAAGTATTCCGAATGAATCGTTTGATTGGAATATTCAAAAAGTACTCATGTGTTAAAAAGTTCTTGCACATCATTCGAGACCATTCAGGTATTCTCAATCTTTTTAAATTCAGCATCACGGTGACGATTTTAGTGCATATAATGGGATGTCTCTGGTATTTCACAGCAAAGTACAATGATTTCAACCCTGACACATGGGTGACTCGCCATGGTTACATCAATTCAGACACTACAACTCTTTACATCACTTCCATTTACTTTGTCTTCACAACTCTTACAACAGTCGGTTATGGAGACATTGTAGCTTTCACAACAGAAGAGAGAATATTTGCTTTAATCATCATGTCATTCGGTTCAGCTTTTTACTCTTACACCATCTCCAACTTATCAACTATCATGGCAAGTATCGACTCGAGGACTCTCAACATGAAAGCAAGAATCTCTGCTTTGAATGAGTTTTCTAAAGCGACAAAACTTCCAGAAGACTTAAAACAACGGATAAAGTCTCATATTTTACTGAATTATGAAGAAAATATATTCAGTTGGTTCGATTTAGATGCTTTAATGAATGAACTTCCAAGTAACCTTCGAAATGACGTCTCTCTTCAAATGTATCACTCGACAGTCTCTAAAATATTTTTCTTTCAAGATAAAGACCCAGGGTTCATTTCTTACATGGTCCCTAAGCTCAGGTCAATTTCACTCCAACCAGGAGACACTTTATATAAAGAACATGACTACCCCGACGAGGTCTACTTCATGACACGTGGAAAGGTCAACCTCCTTATTTCTGACATTGCCTTCAAAACTTATGTCGAAGGGTCTTATTTCGGAGAAGTCGAAATCCTTGAAAATAAAACCAGGTCCTGCACAGTCAAAGCTCATAAAGATGGAGCTGATTTTTTAGTTCTTTCAAAACAAAATTTTTTAAAGACTTTAGAAGAGTTCCCGAAAATCGCTGAAGAGTTGAAAGAAACTGCGAAAATTAGAGCGATTAAAAATCAGGAGGCGAAAGAAGCTGTGTTGAAACTGGGGAATAATAAGTCGAATGGTGAAAGACGTTCGAAGGTTCAGACTAATCATACGAGTATTACTACTGATCTTGTTGATGACCCTTCGAGTTGTAGGATTGAAAGGATGAAGAGTAAGTCTGTTAGTATGATTAGGGAAAAAAATAGGAAAATGTGGCAGCAGATGAAACAGAAACATGAAGAACAAGCTAAACCTCCTGCTCAGGTTCCTGTTAAGAATAAAACTTGGGATCTGATGTTTTCTAGTCTTTTTAAGAGGAAAACTAGTGTTTCTACCTCGGCTAGACCTACTGATGTTCAGAAACAGGAAATTGAAGTGCCTGATGATAAATTGGGATTGTTGAAAAAAGCGGTTACTATGCATCCCGCTCAGCCTTCATATTCAAAAACCGGCCGAGGTTGGAACATTGTAAGAAAAAACATAAATCGCATAAGGCTTCTCCCCAACGATGATGAAAACAAAGAAGAAGGTCAAAAGGAAAAACTTGACTGGTTACTTGACGATGCGAATGTTGACTCACCTCTTGGATCTGACAGAGAATCAAAGACGAAAAATAACCCAAAGTTACTTTTGCTGAAAACATTGAATACTCATCTTGCGCAGCATAACTTGAGAATGCAGTATAAAATAAATGTTGCAAAGAAAGCATTTGGACTACTGAAGGCGAGACAGGGATATATCAAGACACAGATTGAAAATATGTATCAAAGTGTTGTATTCGAAAAAAAGGGGGATGGCATGGATTAAGGTTGACTTGTAGTTCAATTGAAATTTTATGATTTTATTCAGAATAGATAATAATAATGAATTTCATGTCTTTTAGTTAAGTTAACTTAGTGATGCTTGTATACCCACTTAATCTTTGAGAATTAATTAAGTCATGATGAAATTTGTTCAGTTTAATCACTTTCAATATACTCTATCTATTGTAAACAACTCCATGAAAAATCTAAATGCAAATCTCATCAATCAATCCCTTTAATCTCAAACTTTCCTCAATTCCACTCTCTTCCATCCTCATCCCTTCTTTTATTTAAAGGTTATAAAAATGGTAATTTCTAATCAGGCCTCGAAGAAACAGATGAAGCTCTTAACTGAAGCCCACATGTCAAACATGGGTCGAAAAGGAAATGTGCCTTCATCCCGAGAAGTATTCTCCAAATAGAAAGTAAAAGACGAGGGTTCCAAGTTTGGGCCTATTTTGCTAGCTTTCTTTTTGTTCGTCGTTTTAGGTTCGGCAATCTTTCAGATCCTCCAGGTCCTGCAGAAGCCGAGTTATTAACTTATTAACTTAGCTAGTTATTGATTACGACACACCACGTTTGCGAATTGTTCCGCGTGAATGTCGGAGATTAGGCCTAAAACAACGTTTAAGTCGCTTTTTATGCTTTGGATGTCCATTGAAATCTGCTTCAAAGGCTCTGATTTTGGATCTGGACCTAGGCCTAGAAGAGATTTTAATGTGATTTCTTTACCTTGCACGAAATCTTGCATTAGACTTGTTAACTTTCCCATTTCTCGACGGATTTTGTGAATGTCTTGGGAGAAGTAGGTTAAGGACCCAGTCTGGGTCTCTCTCGTAAGTATCAAATTTTCTTCTTTCAGCTGTTTATTAACTTCAGCCTGATACTCAAGAGAAATTTCAAGTTCCTGAATCTGATTCATAAGAATCTCACATTCTTCTTTCTTCAAAAACTGAGAACTTTCCTTAACCTTCTGCAAATGTTGATTTTGTGCCTCTTTCAACAAAGATTCAAGTGACTTGATTTTAAGTTTACTTTCCATCAAATCCTCTTCAAGTTCTGATATTTTTCTATCTTTTTCAACAATCAAGTCAAAAGAATGTTCTTCAGCGCAAGGTTGATTTAATCCCATGAAGTACTTCAATTGATTTTCCAGTTTTCTGACCTCATCATTTCTTTTAATCAGTTCTTTTTCCCAATAGTCTCCTTTTCTTGTACTATTAAGTCTCTTGTTTTCTTCTTCAAGTAGTTGAATCCGTTTTTCTTGAATTAGGATTTTTTGTTTGAGGTAATAAAGTTGGTCTTTTGTTGGACTGTCTTTTAAATCTGAGAAACTATTTGATAGGTCTTCGAAATTAGGCTTTGGAAGCATCGGGGAACCTGTGGGAGTCGTTGATGGAGACTTGTGGTGACGCATCTTGGGGGGTAGGCCTATTGAGGATAAAGAACCTTTTGAACTTGCTCGGGTCACTTTTGAGAACCCGTCGTGGAGGTTGTATGGACTTACTTCTCTATTATTTAGCTCGAATGAGTATTTTTTCATTTGTATTTATTCGAGATGACTTGGGACTAGTGGAAAGATGCGGATTTTAATGGGTTCAGGTGGAAGAATGTTTTAGATGAGTTATGGAGTTTTTTTGGGATTTTTTGGGGTTAGTGGTGGTGGGGGTTGAAGTTGAGGTTGGGCATCTGAAATGGCTTCAATAACTTGTCTCAATTTACAGTATTATGTATGGTAGCATGTTTTTAAGTGACTTATAAATTAATACAAACAATTTTCGACTGACTTCAAGTGAGTTCCAACAATTTTATTTACTTATTCTAATAATCGATATTAGCACTGCAAGAAAGAGAGTTCCAAATCATTAACCAGTATAAAAAATTCATTAGTATCTTAAATTAAAAATTGAATATAAAGACTCAAATCGAACTATTAAAAAATCTAATAAATCTGGCAAATATGTAAGTTTTCAATAAAATGTGGTTTATCTTAATGCTTGCTATTGCAGTAGCTGGCAGTAAGAACATCTTACTTTCAGCTGCTTATCTTCAAATAGGCCACAGCAGTCCATTTAAACAACTAGCTAAGCGTTTAAGCCAGGAGGCTGATTTTCACTGCATTGTTGTAGCTGAGCCTGAGTTCAAAGAGTTCTGGGAAGACGTAAACTGCACGATTCTCTTTCTACATAAAAATGAAGAAATAGAGGAATTTAAATTGTTACAAGAATCGACAACAAATAATTTGGAGAAAGGACTAAGTGAAGTCATTCATGCCCAAGACATCCTTGTCTACCCCTACCCACTATGGGAAAAAGTGAACATGCTTAAACAATTACAGGACATTGGCATAGACATGGCCATATGCGATGTTTTTTCTATTCAATGCCTAACTACTGTACATAACTTGAAGATCCCTAAAGTAGTCTACATGTCTTCTACCTGTTTTGTTGGAACAATCACCACAATCCATAAAAGAGATACCAGCAGAATCCCTTTTGAAACCTTTGCATGGAAAAATCCTGGATTTTTTGATAGGCTTTTAAATACCTTGAAGTATAAATTGTTTGATGTTTTTATCAATTGGGTTACTAATGGAATTCTAAGTCAATATGCACCTGATGCCTTGAAAGGTGATTGGAGGTCAAATACACTACATAAAAGAAAAGCTCTTTACTTTGAACCTTGCATTCCTTTTTTTAATTTCGGTGAGCAGCTTCCTCCAAATTACATTCATACAGGACCTTTAATCAATCGAAAATCGAACCCACTTCCTGATTCTATTCTAGAGTTTATAAAATCATACAACCAGATAATTTACGTTTCTTTTGGCAGTATTACAATCACTTATGATATTTCTCAAATCATTATTCTAGCCCATAGACTGCCAATGGTCGGATTTGTCATTTCTTATGCGAAAGACTATTCAAAAATTGTCGAAATTCCAAAGAACTGCCTGATTTTACCCTGGGTTCCTCAGTTTGATTTACTCGCAAGTGGCAGAGTAAATCTTTTTATCACTCATTCAGGATGGAACTCATTTTGTGAATCTTTATTCAATGCAATTCCAATGATTAACTGTGGATGGGCAATTGATCGATTTGACAGCTCTTTCCTTGCAGAATTCAGGAAAGTAGGGAAAACTATTCAAAGCAAAGCAGAGTTTACTGCTGATAACCTTTTGAAAGTTAGTCAAGAAATTATTAATGACCCTAGTTATAAAGAAAATGCTTTGAAGTACTCGAAAATGCTCAAAAAGTCGGACCCGGAAGGAAAAATCGTTGATGCTGTTAAAATGTACTTTGAGATGGGAATTGAGAATTTAGTTTTGGAGGATTTTTATAATTTGTGCTGGTTTCAGAAGATTTATCTTGATATTTATGTTTTTTGGTTAGGTTGCACTGTTTTTCTTATTTGGTTTGCTTTGATTGTTTTTAAACTCATTTGGAAAAATTTAATACTATGCTTTGGAGTTCATGCTATTGAAGAAAAAGAAAACTAAGATTTTAGGATAGTTCATAAGAATGGCTTTTTGTTTAGAGTTGGGTTGAATATTATGATTTATACTGGTATCAGAAGAATGGCCTCGATATATATGCGTTTTGGTTTGCAAATCATATTTTGATCATTTGTCTCTTTAAGTTTATTGGTAGAATAATATGAAAAAATCCTAAAATTGCTCTAAAGGGCTAAGCTTCAAAGAAAAAAGATTAAGATTACTTATGATTAAAAATTATTTGTAAATGAATGAAGATAATCATCTAATCTATATAATGATATTAATAAATTTACACTAACAAAATTATTAACATGTTCTATTGAAAACAATCCATCACCTAATTCTTTATGACATTATATTTCTTAAAATATTATGAAAAAGTTCAAAGATAATGACTAATCTATCAGTTATACATCTACATCAATTATTATCAACGAATATTATAATCTTTTAAAAAAACATATAAATTCTATCATTTATACTAAAAGAGTAAATAATTCTCATAACGATAAAATAATCCTCCAAATTCTATTCTTAAACTATTCTAAACTAAAAACGGAATATAAGCTGTCCTCCCCTTAGGATAAAGACTTCTTCCCTCTTTGCCATCAAATTCTTTCAAGTACTTTCGATGTCTGTCCTTGGACCACTTACTGAGTATAAAAAGTGTGGCAATCAAGAAGACATATCCGGGAACTGACTTGATAAGTCCCGCAAAGGTAGCCCAAGCAGTAGTTTCCCAAAAGTAATTAGCACAACTAACGAATCCAAATCCCCATCCTTTCGGAATGCCTCTTACTTTAGTTCCAGGAGGTCGAAGATTCCTCAAAGTGAGATGACATAAAAAGTTCATGACTTGAGCCAGACAAAATCCTCCAACCAAGCAGTTACGAACAATAGGGTTCCAATCCGGTTCAGTATACCCAGGATGCATAAGAAAATACCCAATAAACAGTCCATTAAGCAGCCAATAATAAGTGCAATTCACAATCAAATTCTTCGCAGGCATAGTCTGACTTGAAAAGCGATGCAAGAACATAGACTCCAGTTCTCTTTTCAAGAAATGTCCGATCATCATCAAGAACCCAGTACTAAATATTCATTACTTTTGCGTTAAGGTCTTCGGAGTACTAAATCCATAGATTTTTTCAGGAAAGTAGTAAAGTAAAGGCACAATCACTAAAGGTCCAGCGTATTCAATCATGTAAACAAGTCGCCAAGACAGCTGCAGGCCCAAGTCTTTAAAGCAAAGAACTCTCTCCTCCTTCAAAAGCGCTGACAAGGCGAGCGACTCGTCATTCAAGGCAGGCCCTGACGCGTTTTTCAGGCAAAATCGCTGACGGTCTGGAGAGAACTGCTTGTCTTTCTAAAGAATACGTTTTTCATGAAATTTCTGCTTTAGGTCTGAAAGTTTCGCTTTTTCTGATAGTTGGAAAGAGCCCAGGTCTTTTCCTGAACGAGAGAATACGCGAATTTCCATATTTATGGGAATTTTTAATCGTCATTAAAGAAAGGTTTATTGGGAGTTTTGAGAAGATTATTGGAATTGGGTAGGTGAAGGGATTTTTTTATCTTTTAGATTTTTTTTTTTGTGATGGAGACTTCTGGTTGTTTTTTAGTGTTTTCGGAGTTGGAAAGAACTCTGAGTTCTTTGCTGTTGTTTCTTGAATTGCTTTCACTTCTTTTTAGCCTTGTCCTGGAATTTTTCAAGGAAGAAGGTGTTTTGTTTTCTCGACTTCCTCTTCTACTGGAAACTTTTTTCTTATTTTCCACCCTGAAGCTACTTTCCCTTGATTTCGGAGTCTTATTAAAAAAAAGTCCTTCTTTCCTTTTCTCATACAATTTTTCCAAGTAATTCCTATTAAAAGCCATCGAATTCTCTTTCACAAAAGACAACCCAGTTCCAATCCCCTTAAAAACAACTCCAGTTTTTAAAATACTTTTCGGGATTTCAATATCAAGAACAGTCAAAACATAAGCAAAAGCATCTGAAATATGAACAAGTGAGTTAAAACTAAGAAGTCCCCACATAAACTGCAAGTCTTTCAAATCTTCCTCACATTTTTCCTTCTTCAAAAAATTAACTTTCCTCAAAAAGCAATTCAATTCACTAAGACTAAGAAGTTCACATCGATAATCTTCAGTGAAATTTTGAAGTCCTCGTACAAGTGACTGTTTAATAATTGAATAAGTAGGAGAAGAGTTTCTAGAAATCTTACAATCAGCGAATCCCTTTCGTGGCTTCAGCGCCATGACCGTTATTCTTATTACACCTTAACTATTAGACCTGTGGCCTGCTTTGAACGATGAAGACTTTTCCATTGGAAACGACTCCCTCGACGTCCTGCGCCTCGCCTTCGAAGACTTGTTCGATGGCGACTCCGACGAGCGCGAGTTGTCTGATGATGTTTTCACGATATTGCTTGTCGATCATGATTTTATCGGTTTTGTAATTCAAAGTTTCACTTTTTGCCTCTTCCATCACGAAACTGTCGAATAAACCTGCACCGGCAAAACCTGGAAGATCTTCACTGTTTGAGTCTGAACGGAAGATGAAACCTGAACCTCGAAGGGCTATTGACTTGCTGCAGAAGGATGTCACTTCGTATTCTAAGGTGTTCTTGTGGACTATAAATGAAAGGGCTCGGCCTTCGTAAGCCCCCACAAGAGTCTCCCCTAAACCCAGCACAAGTTCAGCATAAAGTTCTTCGACATTGCTATTAAACGGGTTCTTCGTATGCAATACAAAAGCATACTCACCAGAAATCACCTCTTGGCACAAGACCGACATGACCACCAAGTTTAAATCAATTCGGGCTTTCAAAGTACTCAAAAACACTCGTTCATTAAACTTACTTGCCCAGACCTTTCGAATCGCATTCCAAGCCAAAGGCCATTTCGCAGCAGAACAGCCAATAATTGCAAGATTCGTCTTCAACAACGACTCATCATCTTCAGGCAGGACGACAGTCATCACAACTTGTCTAAGACTTGCTAGAACTTTAGAAATTTCTTTTGAAGAGGCGGTTTCCAGCGATGATGACAACTTTTCGAAATTTTGTCTTGTCTCTGAATTGACTGGTAATGATAAAACGTGCTCAAAGGTCCCGTAGGGTAAAGCCACTGATGATGGGACCCCGTATGTATCGGGAAGGGCTGTCTTTAAACGGTAGCAGTTGTTCGCTTTCGCACCTGTTCGCCCCAGTGAGAAGTCCTCGGCTTGGATTATTATTGATGATAGGGGCTCTGGACACTTGATTTCACGTGATTCGAACACTTTTGACTCTTCTTCGATCTTTTGGGTTCGGGCGAATGATAGACCTGATGAAGAGGGTTCTATTTTTATTAGGTGGTTCTCGTGGCTCAGGATTGAATCGAGAAGGCTTTGGTCGAACAGGATTGCTAGAAGGACTTTATTGTTTCGGGCTCGGACACTCACGTGGGCTAATGCGTCGAGCTCGGTTAAGGAAATTACGCAGACTACACCTTCTGGTATTTCTTCTTCACCTGTTACACGGTCACATATCAATACCGTCGGTTCAGGATACACATCATAAGCGACCTTACTAAGACTATCAACTCTCAACAATTTTCCACTAGCTGATGGTTTCGGTGAAATAATCTGCCAATTCTGAAAGTTGCAAAAAGTCCTTAAAATCCGATCAACCTTTTTAATCACCATGCTGACAGCGAATAACAAAGACCCTCTGATGCTTTCTTCAGCAAAAATATCAACAAAATGTTTTTCAACTCCAAAGCTAGTGCCAAGTAAAACAGCCTTTTCCGCTACAAGTTCTGAATAATCATCAACAAAGTTTCCTAGAACCCTTCCAAGTCGATCACAGGAAGCTTTGACGATAAGAGCGCTTTCTTTATTTCTCTCGAGTTCCTGAGAAAATCTTTCGAAAAAGAAGAAAAAATCGTTTGATGATGCTTCGAGTTCTGGATAATTTGCAGTTATTTGGACACTTTGAATTAGAATTCTGAGTTCTCTGACCAGATGAGGAAGTTTTATGTCAACATGAAGGATTTCTTCACATAATTGTCGGGTATAAAACTCTAGGTTTATGTCGAGATACAGACACTCTCTAAACTGTCCAAGATTATCCCTATTTTGCACTGAGTTCAATTGTTTTCTAACAGACAAAGCCTTATCCATCTGTCCAATTTTATCCCAATGTTGCAAAGACCCAATCAAATCATTTAAAGCTCCTTGCATCTCTCCGGGTAGGAACCCTTTACAAGAATTAGCACTTTGACTCAAATCAACAGATCCATGCACAGCTTTAAGTAAATCCAAATAAGAATAAAGGTCATTTACCAGATGTGGAGCATAAAACGGATCCATAGTGATCGGTCTTTCAAAAGACCTAAGCCTTTCCCGAGTGATTCCATGTTGGCCAAGCACTTCATAGAACCTCTGCAAGTTATTCGTCTTATTAAACTCAATAGTCGCTTCACAAATTCCAATATCATCAGGAGTCGTATTATTATGCAGCTTTTGATGCCACTGTTCATAATAGTTCTGATATTCCTTAATTCCATTTCTATGCATTATCTCTAAAATCTGGTCTCTTATTCTTTGCCCGTTGTTCCCGCCTTTGCCCATGCTGGACAAGATGCCTCTTAATAGAGTTGTTGCGTTGACAAGTCCTGCACGGCTTGAGTTCTTTAAGAGGTTTGTGATTGTGAAGCTTAAGGTCTGGTTGCTGGCTGCTAATTCGCTGGGTCGTGTGTTGAAGTTCTTTTGCCAGGTTAACTTGCGCAAAGCGGAGTATCTCATCCAGATGTAAATATAAGCCAGGCCTTGAATGTCGCTTCCTACGCGGTTCAACCATTCATTGCATAACTTGAAACGATGCATTAAGGTCCATGAGTTATACTCAGTCTCAACACGAATAATCTCCTCAGCCAAAGACTGTACTTGAGCCGAACCTGCAAAAGCCGGACTTTCAGGCTGTCGGAGTAAAACCGAGTAATTCTGGTTATTGTTATTAAACCAGGTATTATCACGTTTAATCACAAAGTTCACTTGTATTGCACTTTCTTTAGAAAGGTGAATTTCGACAGTGCTGAAGGTAGGAAGGATTTCCACGAATTTCGTCTGACAGGCTTTTTCATCGAATTTAGAAGTGTTGGCTGGAAGCTTTATTCCAGGCACATCAGAAGGACACTTCCAGTCTTTGGCTCTAGACACCCCCACACCCCAATGAAGCACCAGGTGGTCCCAGTCGCTGATTATTTTTAAGGTGAACTCGGATGGTGACTCGGATAAGGTTGTTGTGAAATTTTTACCTGAGATTGTGAACTGCGACTTGATTGAGTCTTCTGGGAGTTTGGAGACTACTGCTTCGTAGCTGACCATTAATATGGAAGATATGATTCAGTAAGGGTTTGGACTAGTACAGCAGGGTTTAGGGTATTGGTGGGGATGTTGGAGATGGATTGATGGATTAGGGGATTGGAATGTTGTAGGGTGTTATTTTGAAGTATTTTTGGATTGATTATTGGGGAGTTATAATGTTTAGGGATTTTTTGAAGAATGCGGGATGATAAAACCAAACAAATAAATTCAACTCTATCCACCCTCCACTTTAAAACCCATAAACAAACTCCAAAGTCCCTAATCACTATCAAAACTCAAATAAACAACACAAAACTCTACAAAACATTAAGAATACCAAAACATTCCCATATATCAAAAATCCAAGCATTAAGTGTCTCAAATCCCTCATTAGTTTCAAATTCCTATCAAAATATATTAGTGTAAAGTAATGGTCGAGGCATATTTTCCATACCAAACAACTTTTCTCTAAGTAAATGCCCTGCAAATCACAACCCTCGCTAAAAAAACTTTCTTTCACAGCCTGTCCCGTCCTGGAATTTGAAGTCGATTGATTCGCGTTTTGACCTTTTCTGCTCCAATCTTTTCCGAGGGTCGAATCAAAGAAAATCATCAATTGGAGGAAATTCCATAAAAACTTACTTATTCGCTACTTAAGGCTTCCTGGAATCTCCAAAAGTTGGTATCGGGAATACCTTTGGCTCAGGTGCAATAAACTTTTTCGATATGAAGAAGTGGCCCTTAAGGGTATCTTCGCTGGATGTGCTTGAGTTGGATCGATATCCACTGCTGTTCTTGGGGCTGGCTCTTTGCATCATGAGTCAAGGCTATATTGTTTATTATAATAACACTAGCATCCATTAAAAAATAATTGATCAAAACAGACTGAAACAATCCCTTTCCATTCCAAATCCCAACATTTATCTAATCCATCCATAACCAAATCCGATCCAGCCATTTGCCTTCAAATTCCAGCCCAAATTTTATAATAATTCGTTAAAATCAAATGAACATGGCTGATACCGAAGTCAAAAGTGCGGGCAAATCATTGCTGATCTCAGAGACTTCAACTTTAAAAGACTCACTTTCCGAGTACTGCGAAAGTCCGAAGAACCAGAAAAGTTTATCAATTTCAAAGGGCGGCAAAAAACCTAAATCAAAAAAATCTTCAACAACGAGGACAAGTCGAAAGGCCGAAGCCGTGAAAGGACCTTGGACAACTGAAGAAGATTCTATTGTGATGAGACTAGTGAACCAATACGGGCCTCATCACTGGAGTGTCATTGCAAGTCACCTGCCAGGAAGGATTGGAAAACAGTGTAGGGAAAGATGGCACAATCATTTGAATCCGAATATCAGGAGAGATGAATGGACTCCTGAAGAGGATATCGTTATTATTAACGCTCATTTGCAAATTGGCAATAAATGGGCTGAAATCGCGAAAATGCTGCCTGGAAGGACTGATAATGCTATTAAAAATCATTGGAATAGCACGCTTAAAAGGAAAATTAAAATTGCTAAGAAAGAAGTTGATGCAGATGAAGATGAGAAAGGACAGAATGAGGATCAGGTCACGAATTATTTAAAATCGTGTATGTTTAAGTTGGATGATACTGATGAAAATGCGACTGTTTGCTCGAAAAGTGAAGATACAACTTTTAATACTCCAGAAAAGGTTTATCAGAAACTTTATTATGTCAAACCGGATTATATGTTGCTTGAAATTGATAATAGGATCACTGCAAGGAATATTATAAAGAGTATCGAAGAGTTAGGAGTTTAATTAAACAGTGTTGGTAAATTAACATTTGACTATTGAATCAATAATTCAGTAATTTTCCACTATTTAGTAATAAAAACTTCTAGAAAATACCGATTTCAATAAGAACTCTTCAGTTTTCACAATCTATTAACTATATTTATAAAAACACGAAAATTTGTTTTTTTCGCTATTTTCTTTATTAACCTTTAATTTTTAGGCAATATTTTTGGATGCCTTCTCTCATCCTTTAATAAATGGATCTAAACCTAACTAAACTCTTTAACTCTTGCAAATCTGAAGATTTCCTAAATACCATAAAGCAAAAAAAGCACTGGCTCAGTTCAAAAACCTTAAAATCACATAAAACTTCTCAGATTTCAAACAAATCTCAACATTTCGCAAAAGAAAACCCAAAACTTTCAAATTTCCAGGAAAAGCCGTCTTATCCAATTATCCGAAGCTTGAAACTTTCCTCAATTCAAAACGACGATTTAAGTCTTTTATCAAAAAAAGTTCAATTACTTGAAAAATCTCGACTATTTAAGACTCCTGTTAAAATAATATTTGATTGTTCTCAACAAGGAAAAGTGTGCCACACTTATGCCTTGCCTAAAAAACTTAAATCAGTAAAAAAAGAGTCTTTAGAGAAAGTAGAAGCAAGTCGAACTAGCCTCATTGAGAGAAAAGTGATTGTCTCGAGAAAGGTTACGACTGTGAAACAGAATATTTTTCAAGTTAAGGACTTTTCGAGTAAGGCACTGTTAAAAAAAAATGATTATTTCAAAGAGTCTTATTTGAAAGACTTGACTGAAAAGTTGGAAGAAGATAAAAACTAGTCGATTTTTATCAGATGATTTTAAATGATAATAATTAATGTGATTTATGAACTGTGAAAATAATTGAAAATCATGATTTTCCGTTTTTAAAATGATTTAAGAGTCGATAAGTTTTATGTCATCGTCGGAAATCGACTTGTCTTCAAAAAATTATCTTTCAATTCTTTTATTTATTATCAGTTAACCTCATCAAACTTTCCATTATGTAATAATATCTAAAAAATGCAGAGTCTTAACCGAACTTTCACTGGAAGAACTACCCACTACTCTCCAGATGGCTACGGCCGCGACTGGTACATCATGCACAACAACGGAGGAATATCGAAGAATCCTTGCACAACTGGCTTCTCTAACGAAAAGGCAGGAAAACAAAGAATCTTTTCACCTCCGCAACCTAAGATGGAAGCCAAATTCACCCGATACACTTCTGACGGTTCAGGCCGGGACGCTTACATTCACTGTAACTTCGGTGGACTGGTCTCCCCCTACGGTTCAAGGCCGTTTTATACAACTCTTCGAACATGGTCTCCAATAAAAACCCAGAACACCAACGACATTTACTTCAAAAGCCAACAAATGTGGCTTCGAAGAAGAGCTCGTAAAAATTCCTTTCAAGAAGAACTAAATTCCCGTTTAAGTGCTCCAAAACGAATAGACCAGCACTCATCCTCCCCATCAAAGAGAGGTTGGGACTCTCCCAGCAAGACTTCAAAGAACTCAACCCGAGTGCCATTCCCAAAGCAAAGTTCTTTTAATTAGAAATTAACTGAATTGTTTAGGATATAATCTCGGCTAACGCCTCGATTTGATGAAGAAGTATTGACAGTTGTCCTTAATATTAAATGATGAGAATAAGGGGGGTTATATATGTGCAGCATTAAAGACGGCCTTCAATCAGTCGGACTTGAAAAGTACCAAGAAGCCTTTGAGTCCCGAGGCCTTCTCTCAGTAAACGACCTGACGTCTTGCACCCCGGCAGACCTGGACCGGGTGTTGACAGAGATGGGGATGTTGAAAGGTCATACCTTTAAAATGAAGAAGCTTGTTGATGAAATCAAGGCAGGAGTCGAGATCAAGCCGAGACCTTCTTCTTCTTTTAAAGCTTTACCTGAAGGGTCCATGATCCAGACTAAAATCGACACCAGCAAATTTCAAGAGGTTTCAATTGACAAGTCAAAACCGGAGGTTTTGACACAAGAAATCATGACTTCTAGTCTTAATGACTTCTTAGCTCTTGACTTAGAAGTTTATCATAAGGCACTTTGCCAGTTGAAACACATCCAGATGTCAGTGAGAAGCTTGATTGAAGAGACGAAGGCTAGTATTTAATAGAGTTATGAATAAATATCATTAACTGTCCATTCTTAGTGATCCAGTCAGCGTGGACATCAAGTTGACGCTGAAGGAGCTTCTCTTACTCGGGCAAATGAAAGGATGACTGAGTAACTCACTTGCAGAAAGGCGGTCTTCAGGTTCTTTTGCCATCATGATCATGACGAGGCTTTTGCCGAGTCCTTTCAAGACTTTCCAAGAAGTGACTTGACAGTTGGCATTGACATTAAGGACCTTTCCCGGGGTTGAGGCACAAAAAGGATGGACTCCAGAAGAAACAATGAACAAAACGACTCCAGCACTGAACAAGTCTATTCTGTGGTCGTACTCCGAGCGGGTTAGCACCTCAGGAGCGATGTACCCTGGAGATCCACATCGTTGGGACTGGGGCAGAGGACTTGAATAAGCAAGTCCGAAGTCGATAAGCTTGATTGAGAAGTCGTCATCGCTCGTCATCATTATATTTTCAAGTTTCAGGTCACGGTGGACTATGTTCTTACTGTGAAGGTACTCAAGGACTTCAAGAAGGTTTCTTGCGAACTTTGAAACGTCTGAATCATGGAAATGCTTTTTTGATAAGACTCGCTTGTATAGGTCACCATGGGGAAGGTACTCGAGGATTAGAGAGATTGAAGAGTCCGACTCGTAGACGGAATACAGCTTTGATATTGATGGATGGGATAGTCTAGTATGGATTTCTATCTCTTGGAAAAGGTTTGAGATACTTGATTGCTTTAGAGTTAGAAGAGCTTTGGAAAAAGTCTTGCATGCGAATGGTTTCCGAGTCTGAAGATCTTCGATAAGATACACCGTACTTGATGAACCTCTTCCAAGTTCTTTAATCACAACAAAATCATCATCAAAAGTGTCTAAAATGCAAAATTCCCTGAAATGTGAAACACAATCATCAAGCTCTGACTGACTTTCCAAGTAAAAATCCTGCGACCCTAACTTGAATCCAAACATTTTTCGATTATCTTGAACCTCAACAAAAGGTTGAAACAACTTACAACGAGTGGGAGTGATATGTGTTGCTTGATTATTCGAGTTGAAACGTACCAACCCAGAATTTGTCAAAACAAAATTTTCTTTTAAACCTGAAAAGAACTTATAATTCCTAAGCTGGATTTGCAAGAAGGACTTATTGACTTGAATCGAGTTCTGCAAAGGAAGTTCAATCCAGTAATCATTTGACTCAAAGGGCAAAAAGATAGATTCCATGGATATTGAAATATAATAAGAATATCTACCATATTAATGGAGAAAAACCTTCTCTTCACAGTCCAATCCTATTCAAACACCACCTTCAATCTTTCTAAAATTATAATTGAATATTTCGATAGATATAAAATTCTAAATAGTATTTTCAACTAATTAATTAACCCCCTGTTCAAAACTAAATTAAATTACGTCGATGGATGAATCACATCTTCCAAAAAGTCAAAAATCGCTGTGTGCATTATGGCATCTGCGATGTCTGACTTTTGTAAAGTCCTTCTTTTATTTTCCTCTGTGTACACCCAGGATCTTCTTGTGATCTCAAGAATGAACAACTCACAAGCTTTAGCGAAAAGGACTGGCGTTTCTGAGCTGATCATCTTGACGTCTTCATCGGTTTTCATGATTTTTTTTACCCTTGCTAGTGGAAGTTGGTGGTTTTTTAACTCGTTTGCTGACATTCGCTTTACTTCTTCGGATTGGTTGTGGATCAGCTCGTTTAAAGCATTTTCGATGTTTTCAGGACCTTCCGTGGCCCAGAACTCTTCACGTTCGTTTTCCATAAATATTGCAAAAATGACGAGTGAATCATTTTGCAGCCCATCATATCGATCCCTAACTCCAAAAGATTCAAGATCAGTAGCAAACGCAATGCGAGCCCTTCACGAGCGTATAAAAACCTTAGAACTTGAAAACATTGAGTTAAAAGATCGTCTAATAGTCCTCGACTCGCGGGCAGAGAACGACCGAGAAAAGTGGCAAATAAGGATGATGGAAGAGGTTCAGATATCAAAAGACAAACAAGACCTTCTCCAGAGCAAGCTTCTATCAAAAGAAGAAGAAATCAAAGAACTAAAAAAAATTCTTAAAGCCGGTCATTGTCAAGACAGTCAATTTTATTTAAATGAAATTCAAAGTTTAACAGGAAATATTTCTGAACTTAAACAAAAAATCGCTTCTTTCAATGATATGAAAAAAATCGTTGAGGAAAATAGAGTTTTAAAGGAAAAAGTTAAACAAGAGGGTGAATTTTCAAAGAATTTACAAAAAGAAAACAAAAACTTGAAACTTTCTCTTGGACATCCTCAGGTCGTAAATTTGAAAAACTATGAAAATTCTGAAGAAATTTCAGAAAAATTTAAGAATTTAGAGAAAAAGTTTCAGAACTTGAATCAGGTCAACCTCAGTCAAAACAGGTTAATCGAAGACCTGAAAAAAGAAGTTTCTCGGCTTTCAAAACTCGAACTTTCAAGACAATCATCTGAAAAATCTAAACCAAAGTCTAAAAACAACTCAAAAAGCATTAAAAGTACTCGTTCCAATAGTCAGACAAACAGAATAAAGCATGACAGGTGTAACAGTTCTCAAGTGATTCCTGAAATCCAAGAAAATGAATTCGACATAAAAATAATGATTCAAGAAAGTGAGAAAAATCTATCCCTGCTTAATTCAAAATACAAAAATCTGATTGGAATCTCTCACAAAAACCCTGCAAGTCTTTTAGAAGTTCGAAAGAACCTGAGCCTCGTAGCCGACGAAATCGACCAAAAAAGCGATGAACTTTTCTTATTAAAAAAAAAACACCAAGAGTTTTTAAGAGCGAAGCTCTACTCATGAGTTTCCTGAAATATGTAAATTTATCATTCGACTTAATAAAACTGATTATCTCATAAATTGCTCAACAGTTCCTTTACTTCACTCGTCATTTCAGCCTTTTTCGAAGCCCTTGAAGTTCTTCGACTATTAGGCTTGTCAAGTTTCAAAGTAGGAAAAACAGGCTGATAACTTCTTAAAAGAGGAGCAACTTCAACTTTTTCTATTTTTTCCTTTTTTCGTTCAGAAGCGACTGACATTAATGAAGAAACCGTGACAGGTCTTGAAGAGTCTCTTTTTTGACTTCTTGATTCTAAAAATCTTAGAAGTTCTTCTTTTTTCTCTTGGATTTTTTTTTCTTCCTCTTCAAGTTCCTTGAGTTTTTCAATTGCGACTTTTTGAGTTTCTGTTGAATAGTTAGAATAGGCTGATTTGCAACGTTTTTCAGAGGATTTTCCGATTTTTACTGATAAAATACTTGGAGTTGGCGATTGGTGACTGTTTATTTTTATTTTTCCTATCGTTTTTTCGTATCTTTGGATTATTTCTTGGATTCTCTTGTCAGCTTCTTCTTGATCTGCCTCTTCAGCTGAAATCGTCTCTTCTGGAATGGCTTCGGCTTTGGTAGGGTCGTCTTTTGTTTCATTTTCTTCGATTTCTTCAAAAAAAGCTTCATTTTCGTCGAATTTTTTGAAGTTTTCAGTGATTTGGACGGGTTTATAGTTGTTCAGTTCTTTTTCGAAAGTTTTAAGGTCTGGCTTTTCTTTCGGCTCTTCTTTTGGCTTAGGTTTCATCTTCAAAGGACTGTCTTTGATCTGGTCTTGGATGGTTTTCGTCAAGTCTTCATTGATTTTTCTTTGTTTTTCGACTTGAATAGCGAGGTAGTCTTTCCACTTCATTCTTTTTTTAACAGTTTTGATTTTTTTACTGTCGAAACTTTTTGAAAGGTTTTCGTTTTGACGTCGGTCAAAGGTATTGATTAGGTTTTTTGCTTGATCGAAACTTTTCTGGTTTTCAGGAAACTTTTCACGACGGTCTCTTGATTGTTGACTTGATGATCGACAAACAGGAAGAGAGTTTTGAATGGTTTTCATCGTGTTTTTGTAGGCTTCGGTGCGGACTCCTTTGTTGCTTGTATTCATTCTGACAGCTGAGTTGAGGAGAACTGAGAGTTTAGCGAGGTTGACATCATCTTTCATTTGAACTTAATATGAAGTTTAGTTAATCAAGACCCAATACTAAAGAGCCTAAAATTGAGTAATTGAAAATAGATAGTCAATGATATTGGATCAATGCATGAATTCAATAATTATGGGCTGCTGTGGATCAAAAAAAACAATAAAATCGAATTTACCCAATTTCCAGAAAGGCTCTGAAATGTGTGAAAAAGCCTGGATAATCTTAGAAGAAAACTTTAAAATAGTAGATTACACCCAATTCTTAAACGAAATCAGTGAAATTCAAGAACACAAAGACTTTCTCCATATAAATAAAGAATTTCCTCAGTATTTTCCTTCTGAAATCAAGTGTGTCAAGGGTCGAAACGAGTCACGTGCTGATCATTCTCATTTAGTTGTTTTTTTTTCTTTAAACAGTCCAGATCGAAATAAAGAAATCGGCCTGGTCACTGATTATTCTCCTTTCGGATTCGCAATCACTATTGGAGAGCTGCTTTTATTGAAGGACTTATTTGACCTCAAAGGGGCTCATCTTGAACTCATTTTTTTTCCGAAGTCTGAAAATGTGGGGAAAATTAGTCTTGGGGAAATACTTGAATGGGCTTATTTGCATAAGGATGAAGAGTATAAAACTCCTGAAGAGGCTTATGAGTTGAACATGGGAAAAAGAATGTTTAGATATGTTTCTTCTAGACTTCAAGATGATAATAGGGCTTGAATGATATTAAGTAGAGATTAGAATGTTTAGTAAAAATTTGGGATTTATGACTTGTGGGTATTTATTGAGATCTTTAAGAAGGTATTAGATTTATTTGGAATTTAGCAGTTAATAGATTTAGAAATGGAGAGAAACTTGAATTTTATTGGGATTTATCAATTTTCAAGTGGAATACTCTTGGAAATTTCATGCTTAAATTAAGTAAAAATCTAAAAAAAGTGCTTTATTTTATTGACTTTTAATGTTAATTATTTTTCAGCAATTCAGTTATTTAAACGCTATTGAGTAGTGGATATCATTTATATCCTCTTTAAAATTACTTTTATGAGCCCACCCTTTTATTGTTAATGAAGATCAATATATGTAAATATTGTATCATTTTATCAACTTAAATAAATTAATTTTGAAACAGAAATAATTAAAAATAATCCTTTTAATAAAAAACTTCAAAATATTTCAGATAAAACTAAGCAGAAATTGTCTAACTCATTATAAATACAATAAAAAATAGTCATTAACCTTACTTCTTCCTTAAGTACACCAACTCTTATTAACTCGACAGTGCTAACTAGTGATAAATATATGCTCTTACTAGAATCTACATAAAGCAAGAAAAAAATTCAAGGAGAAGAAAATTTAATTCATTGGATGTTTCATCAGATATAGGTAGAGTTCTTACACACCGCAAAAGTAATCATCCGAAAAATTCTCTAGCCAAGAAGAATATTGATCATTGGTCTGTATCCACGATTTGAACATTTCTTTCAGGGAGCCCTATTCATAAATTATTAAATTGCTTTTCTTTTAAACTTTAAAAAATTTTCTATAAGCCTTCATGTTAATACCTAAACACAAAGTTAATAAAATCAACTTAAAACTTAAAACTTAAAACTTAAAACTTGAAACAATAAACAAATTAATGATAATTAAATGGAGTCTAATGAAATCAACTCGGAATGTAAAATCTTAAAATATCACTCTCAGGTCCAAATGAGTCTGATAAATAAACTTAGATCCTGAAATTCATTGAGTTAAAACAAATTAATCTGAGATTTTCAATAACAGACTTAAACTCGCAAAGAACCAGAAGTTGGATTTAAATTAACACTAAGGTCATATTACTTGATAATTTCAGCTCTTTATATTTTTGAATCTGGAGGATTTACTGCACATTTTCCTACTTGATATGATTATTTAATTTTGGATACTTAGGAACAGAGAAGTGGAAAGAGTTGATTATTTGCCTATCAGTTTTCAGTTACTTTCTATTCTTTAGAAAATGATTATTGTAAGTGCTCTAATCCAAATTCGCAACCCCGAGATTTCCATAAATTTCTCAAAAACAACAGCAGATAGCTCTAATAAAATACTACTGATTCGATATCTGATATTCCAGATAAAGCCTCTTATTCTTTAGACTAAGTGAAGTTCTGATAGACAGTAATTTTAAATAATCCAATTCATTTATAAGGCATCAAAGAAATCCCTTCATAATCCTCAAAAATTATTATCATCAGGACCAACCCATCCACTATTCTTAAAATTCTCTTCACCAATGTCCAATCCATCCTTTTCCAACCCTGAATACTTAAATTAATAAGAACAATAATATGTTAAACATTTTACCGATTGCCTCAACCCAAACCCATACTTCATCCTCATTACCTCGAGTTAAGCTAGTTAAAGGTACTTCAAACTTCAGAAAAAGTTCAACAAAGCCTTACTACTACTCATCTACTGGTGAAATATGCTCAAATGCAGCAACTGCACTAATCACATGCACAACTTCGCCTCATAATCCATTAAAGTACCGTCCAATTGGAAGCAAAATCGAACCTTTATCATTAGTAGTAAAGGCAAGTCCATCTAAAACAAAAAATAGAATCAAAGACTGCTCTTTTCTTAGACAAACTATGGCAAAAATGCAGTCAAGTCTCACTTATAAGGAAATTTTTGTTACTGATGGAACAACTATTGATTCAAAACTTGTGGGTTTTTACTATAAAATTAGAAGAATTACCATGACTCGTAATCAAAAACAAGAAAATTTAGAATCATTTCTTAAAATTTGCAAAGAAAATTTGACTAGGAATAAAAGGTTCAGGTATTTATTTAGTGTTCATGGAAAAATCTACCAGTTTCTTCAAGATATTCCTTATACTGAAAAAATTTTAGTAATTTCACAGGATTTGGAATTTTCTGGCCTGGACCTTGCGAATCCAGAAGACCATCTCCCTCCAAAGCCGTTAAACTCCTTCTTCATCCCAGTCCACTCCTCATCCAAGAACCCAAAATACCCTCTCCCCCAAAACCAAAGCCAAAAGCTGAACCCAAACTATTTAAAAGTAAAGTTAGGTCAAACCGCAGTAAAGATCGATACAGAATTTCCAAAGCTTTTCGACCTAGGAATGGAAAACCTTCGCAAAAAATGTCATTTTTCCGAGGCTGACCTTCACAAGTTATACGCAAAATACAAGATGTTAGTTCACCTATCAACCGCAAAAGACCCAAACCACAACATTTTTTCAGGAATAAGCCGAGAAGTCTTCATCGAAAGCTATCAGGGCACAAAAGAGCTGAATTTTGTCCTTTCTCGAATATTTGACTGCATCGACATTGACCGAAGCGGGACAATTGACTGGAACGAGTACCTTTCAGCAATGGAAATCATGATGAACGGGAACTTTGAACAACAGATCGACTTGTTTTTTCAAGTTTATGACACTGACGGCAACGGGGTGCTTAGTTTTAAGGAAATTCAGGAATTGTGCAAGTTGCAGTTGCAGAAGTCAGACGCGGATAATGTGATTGATGAACTTGCTTTTAGCTTTGCGAGTTTGATTTTTGATATCACTGAAATTCCTTATGATAAAGAAATTCCTGCTGGAAAAATTAAAGAAGCTCTTGGGAAACAAGGGGATAAGTCACTTGTTGAGATGTTTTGCTCTTTTAGCTTTCTTAAGATTAGGTGATGTTATTGCTGGAAAGGGTTAACTAGTTAGGATGGAGAGGACTTCGCAACTTTCAAGCTTTTTAAGGAATACCAGTGTTTTTTCGAATATTTGAGGATTTTCATATGTTTCTAGGGCGAGTTTTATCACTTCAGGAAATGCTTTGCTGTTCAAGCACTACTCAAAAGTTACCTCAATGTACCTCTTCATAAGTCCTTTCATCAACTCTTCCTGTTTATTCAAGTTTTTCCCCTGATTGAAATTTTTGCATTTTTCTTTAACCACAAAAGCAGCTCCTTTCAAAACAAGAGAAATTTCTTCAAAAAACTTTTCCTTACAACTGACGACAGGAATTTTCCTAAATACTTCAGACCTGACTTCATTAATAATAGTGAGACAATTATTATAAAGCACAGCAATGCTTCCAAATTCCTGTAAAGGTGAAGCCTGGTTAGGGGAGACTTGCCATCCATACAACTTGAGAAGGTTTTCAAAGTTGATTAAAGTCTTTTTCCGATAAACTTGCAACTTTTCATTGACTGTTCTTTCAACAACACCGAAAAAGCCAGGCCAGATGTCGCATGAAGCGTGAATGAAAAAGTCTTTATTTATCTGGTCAAGGCGACTTGTGACTTCACTGAGTTCACTTAAAGAACTAAAGGAATACTGATCAACCATCTCAAAAACATCAGAAATCAAATCAAGATAAAACCCAGACAATTCATTTTCTTCCCAAAGACTTTGACAGACTTTCAAGAATTTTTCAAGAAAAACACCTAAAAAATTAAGAGTTTCCAAAAGTTTTACATGAGCGACTTTCTGTCTTTTTACATTTTCTCTGAAATATTCTAACTTGCAGTTAAAAAAAAGGTCTTTAAGGAGAATCTGAGGGTCTAACAATGAGAGAAGTCTGAAGTTTTCTTTCATTTTGTCACTGTCGAAAAGATCGACTATCAAAAGTCTCAAATCTCGGAAAATTCTGAGTCTTGAGTCTTTTGAAGCTTGACGAATTTCGGAAAAAATATGGCCTTCGGCTTGAATCTTCTCGGAAAAGAGTAAAAGGTCAAGGGCTTCTTTGTAGTGTTTTGAATTCAGAAGGTTTTTTAGGAGATGAGGGATTTCCATTATGTCACTTATCACGCTTTGAAGGTTTGAGAGGTTTTCTAGTTTTTGTTGGTCTGATAGGATGGATTCAATCTTGGAACTCTGGGATAGGACTTGTGATTTAAAGGAATTTGTGGCTGATAGGCAAGAATTTAGAAGGGAGTTCAGGGATGATGAGATCTCGATTAGGTCCGAAGAAGACTCAAGAGCAACAACAAATTCCTTACTTTCCTGAACCGAATGCAACCTAATCTGATTTTCCAGTAGTTCAATCCTTTCTTGCAAAGCATCCTTTTCCTGAAAAAGTTTAGAATGTGGTAAAGACAACAACGAATGAAAATACTTGATATTCGAAGCAGTCTGCAGATGTTTAGGTAAAAAGTGTTCAACAAGCGACATGATTATAACTACTGCGAATTCTAATTATTTAAATGGCAAACTGGGAAGGCAGCACATCATCGAAATTCGGTAAAACAAAGAAACTGATTAATTTCAACCCATCAACAGACACGTCATCGCAAGGTCTCTACGGAGACATTGATTCAGGAATAGAAAGAATAAAAGGAAAGCGTCATTATTCACAGCTGGCAGAACAACGTCATTACACCTGGCGATCCAGCATAAAAATCCCTGAAACACCGCATTTCACCCCTCGTCCAGCAGGGGTGCGTCGAATCTCCCCTGTGTACCTGGAACCTCGTTTCCAAGTGCAAAGAAAACATGTGATGCCGGTAAGACAAGCAACAGTTGGCTCTAATTTCAATGACTTTTGTGAGGTGAAGTACTCAGGTAGTTATATGATGAATAATAGAATTTGGTAATTTAACTAAGTGAATTGAAGAAATTCTGCCAATCCTGATAAGTGCTAAAGCTTCCCATCGCAGGTACAATGACTCCATTCAACATATACGTAGGAGTTCCAGTAATTCCCTTACTCATCGCGAACTTCCAAGATAATCTTGCAGACATCTCATAGTCATCATTACTCAAAGCCGAGAGTACAATCGAAGAGTTAATCCCCGTAGCTGTATTCGCATCATTAGCCAAATTAGAAAACAGAGTCGGTTGATCCCAAGACTGTGCAGTTTCCAGATACCTGCTCTGATGGTTAAAAATCCAAGTTAAAAAAGCTGTGAAGTTATTCTGCCCGTATTCAGCCTGTAAAAACCTGCCAGCTCGAGTCACGTCAAAAGAGTAATAATGATACGGAAGAGGAACCATGTGCATCACCATCCTCAGCCAGTATTGGTTGTTGATCCAAAAGTGGTAAAGAGTCGGAAAGGCTTCCGCTGAGTAAGGACATAAGTGATCGTAAAAGACGTCCAGAGTGTAGTTCGTGTTCGGACCTGGACCGTATACTTGACCGTCTGGAGTTGAAGGAACTGGAGGAATCTGCTGAGAAAGTGACAGACTGATGAGAGCTACAAAGATCAAAAGCTTCATATTTATTCAACATTGAAATAAAAAGGTTTTGAATTAAGTTTAGTTTGCTGGTAGAAAGGGAAATAGGTTTTAGTAACAGCCATTATTTTTTATATGGAAATTGAATCGAGACCTTTGAGTAAGGCTTTTGGAAACCTTTATTGTTGTTGTTTTGTCTCAGGAGAACCTTTTTTCTGCATTGGTCCCGATTGTAGGTCTTAGACAGGGCGCTTTTTTGGTTACTTGTTTACGTTTTTTTTACTACTTGGGAACTTTTTTACTTGGTTTATTTGCACCAAGATCAGCACAAATTGCACTTTGATTAGTGTCTGTGTTTTTTCCTTTTTGCTTATCAATTACTTGCTTGCTGCTACTATGAATCCAGGAATTGAAACTAGGAAAGAACCGTATGTCGCGCAGGATGAAGGTGAAAGTGAAAACTTTTGTAGTAAGTGTCAGGTTTTTAGAGAGGATGGAACTGAACATTGTGATGACTGTGGAGTTTGCATTCAGGAGTTCGATCATCATTGTCCTTGGACGAGTAAATGCATCGGCCGTGGAAATCTTTACTTTTTTTACAGTTTTTTGATTGGGATTCTAATTTGTTTCGTTTTTAGTTTGGGGTCATTAGCGATGTTAGGACAACGAGAGAGAAGTAATTAACTACTTTTTTAAAAAGCCTTCATACATTCTTGGTAACTTCGAGTGTTTAAGTGACAGGTTCTCAAGGAAAGGAGAAGGATTTAAGCGAGTTATTTCAAATCGTTTACGATAAGCAGGATGCGCAATTGCATTAAAAGGAGATGAGACTTTTTGTTGAAACTGTTTAAAAATTACTGTTCCAATATCAAGAATTTTCGCATTTAAATTGACGATGCGGTTGTAATGTTCCACGTTTTCAAAGCCTTTTTTACTGCAAATGAAAGGTTTTTTAGTCGGAGTCTTAAAAAGATTTGTGTATTTTTTTATCATATGTGAACAAATCGCTTCTTCTGAGGGTTTTTCCATAATAATTATAAGCCTCTTCAAGCAAAACTTAAAAATCTCCTAAAAATTGAATGAATCTTAACTATTCTCAACACCCAATCTTAATCAAAACAATCTAAAGTAAATGTCAATCCAATCGCTTTCAGACTCTTTAAAAAAATTCCTATCAAATCGAAAAAACTTCAAACTAAAATCGATCCAAAAAACAAGAGACTACTTAAAAAAACTCGACTTCCTCATTTCAGACGCATCTCTTCCAAACTCTTTAAAATTAACCAAAAAAGTCGTATTACTTTGCAATCTCAATTCTCACAAAGACAACGGAAGCAGACTCGCCCTAGCCGAAGACCTGATCCTTTCCTTTATAAAATCAGCAAAATCTCAATCCTTACCAATTCCAGAGTCTCTTCTAAAGCTCTTAATAGTGACTTACCTAAATCAGTCCTTTTTATACAATCACTTGAAACCTAACAAGTTAATCGAAGCAGTGATAAAAGCTTCAAAAGTCTCAGAAAACTTTTCTTTAAAGTCTCGAAAAAGCAAACTGTTGAGGTTCAACGCAAAGTTAAGACAATGCCAGCTTTACACTGATCTGGGAAAGCTTGACCTTTGCATCTTCCTCGCCCACCAGGTCCTTCAGGAGGTTTTAACAAAGCTGGAAAAAAAAAGCAATAAAAAGCTTTTCAAGGAATTTGTGATGGTCGCAGTGACTGCCTTTTACAGAATCGGGATCTGTGAAAAAATCAAGGGACTGGGGAAGTCTTCTGAACTTGCAATGGAGAACGCGTCGTCGATAATTGAAAAGTACCTTCCTTCGTCTTCTTCAGTTCTAGATCTCGACTTTCAGTTGCTTTCTTGCAAGGCGCAGGTCCAGACAGTGCCAGTCAAAGCTAGTTTTAAGTCAAAAAACCTGGAATCGCTCACTGAACGCAAGACGGACTCGGAACCGGTCTGTGAAAGTCAAACTTCTTCAATGAACTACTTCAGCCCTGCAAAACATGAAACAAGTCAAATCTCTGTCATTGAAGGACTTGTTGAAAAGACTGCAGAACGTTATTATTCAAAAGATCGTCTTTTAAAACTACAGAAAATGATGAATGAAGAAAAAACTCGTGTTATTCTCAATACTGATAACTTTTTTTTTAAAAGAATTTCGAAGAACCTTGCGATTCATGGAGATTTAAAAGCTACTGCATTAAATATCAGAGAAAATGTGAATAGTCAACTTCATGATGTTTGGATCAACAAGGAAATGTTAAAGAAAAAAAAGAAAAACATTTATTGTCTCCCTAAAACAGCTCTTTCTCCAAGAGACATTCAAGAAAAAATCGAGGATTTACAAGAAAATTTTGAAAGTAGAATAAAAAATCAAGACAGCAAATTAAAATTTAAGTTAAAAACGAAAATTTACAAAAAATTGCTAAGGTCCATCAATGTTCCAGTCAAATCATCGAAAAACTTCCCAGCACAGAGACTTTTTTTCAGACCTCCTGAAAAGCGAGTCGATACAATTGTGAGTCATCAGGACAAACACGGACTTGCACCTGAACATTTGAAACTTTTAGAAGAGGCAAAGCAAGAAATCGAGGATCACATGGAAGAACTTAAACACGACATTGAAGGAGTGCAGAAAAAAACAGAAGGTTTTGGAAAGAACGGATATTGTCAACTTGCAAGAAGTACAATCGCTCGCAGGTCAACTGCAAGTAAAGTGAAAAAATCGATTGTTAATGCTTTGGTGTACAGTTCAAGTTTAAAAAGACTGAAAAGTTAATTATTTTAAAAGTAATGATAATCTTTTCTAAATTTAAATTAGTCTATGTTTTAATTGCCACTCGACTAGGCCCGTTAGGCAAGACCAGAGCGAACCACGGGTCAATCAACGCCTCTTCAGCTGAGATCCTTTTTTTTGCTTCTCTGGTCAAAAGTTTCTTGATAAGTTCTTTTGCCTGTATAGAAACACTTTCAAATTCCTTTTCTTTCAGAGAATATCTGCCTTTCAGTACTTTTTTAAAGATTTCATTCCTGTTGTCTCCTCGAAAGGGAGGATACCCGACGAGAAGAGTATGCAAAATAACTCCAAGACTCCACAAGTCACATTCAGGGCCGTAGTTCCCGTTGATGATCTCCGGAGCCACGTAATAAGGAGTCCCTACAACACTTGACATTCCTTTTTCACTAGAAAATCGCGTCGCTAGGCCGAAATCAACGATTTTTATCTCCGCGTTTTCCTTTTTCGTGTCAAATAAACAGTTCTCAGGCTTTAAGTCTCTGTGAGAAATGTTCAGTCTGTGCATGTGTCGAATGGCATCGAAAAGCTTGAACATCACGTTTGCTGCTTCACGTTCGGAGAACTTTCCTTTCTTTTCTAGTCTGTCGTATAATTCTCCACCGGAACAAAATTCCATTACTATGTAAAGGCTTTTGTCATCTTCGTAGACTTCGAAAAGCTTTATTATGTTTGGATGGTCTAGGGTTTTGAGAATTGTCAGTTCTCTTTGAATGTTTTTTAGCTCTTCTTTGGCTCTTTCTTTTAGAACGCTTTTTATTGCTACTTTTTGGTTTGGGTCTTTTTTTGAGATTCCGAGTTTTACTGTGCCAAACTTCCCAGTTCCTAAGGACTGTTTAATCTCATAATGATTAAAAATGCCTAGTTTTCAATTACTGTCAGTTATCACCAAGAGGCTTTGAACTGGTTCTTCATTTTTAACCACAGTTCCATTGACCTGGCCAGGTAATAAAGGTGACTGAGATATTCTATTCTCAATAGGCAAAATAACTTTTCCTAATTTTTTTGAAGACATGCAACCCATTTTTATCCCTCTGAAGATATAATAACTATTTAAATTAAACAAGAAATTCAAGAATTATCCTAAATTCAAATAAATAACAACTAAACCTCAATTGATAAAAAAAATTCCTAAATCTTCATCATTTCCATTTCTTTCAAAAATAAATGGAAGATTCTTATGATTACTTAATGAAAGTACTCCTCATCGGTGAAAGTTCCGTGGGAAAAACCTCCGTCTTGCTGAGATACACTGACAAAGTCTACTCCTCCAGTTTTCAAGCAACGATCGGAGTTGATTTTCGATTAGCGACGTTAGAAAAACAAGGAAAAGTCCTAAAGCTCCAGTTGTGGGACACTGCCGGACAAGATCGGTATCGACGAATTGTGAGTTCTTATTACCGAGGAGCCTCTGGAATCATTTTAGTTTACGACATCACCAACAGAGACTCATTTGAAAAGATTGAGTTTTGGCTTTCGCAGTGTCCAGTCACTGACTGTGCTAAAATTCTTGTGGGCAATAAAAACGACATGGAAAAGAACAGAAAAGTTTCTATTCAAGAAGGATTTGAACTTGCTCAGAGACTTGGAATGGAGTTTTTGGAAGTTTCTGCTAAGGAGAATAAATGTATTGATGAGGTTTTTGATAGAGTTGCTGAGAATATGATCAAGAATAAGGTCAAGGCTTTAAATGCTAATGGGACTGTGCTTTCTGGACGTGCTGAGAAACTTGCAGAAACAAGGTGGTGCTGTTTTAATTGAAATAATAGCAGATTGTTGAATGATTTAATATGGAAGAGAATTTCATTTAATATTAAAGTTGGGTTCAAACCACTTACCTAATAAACCTCATTTTTTGAATCACAGAAATATTCTCATTAAAAATCTTTAAATAATCATCCAATCACTAAACAAATCCTTAAATTCTACATCAACTTCTAAACTATCTAAAAACTCTTAACAGTAAAAAAAATGCAGTTATCAGAACTCGACCTATTCAAACTCTCTGAAAAATCACCGATCCACCTGAAGTCCTTAGACTCAATCTCAAAGACTCAATACAAAGTATGGAGCGGCTTTACAAAGTTCTTAAAAAGTGCAATACTAAAGAAACAATCTCCAACATCTTCCGAATTCGGTAAATTCATTCCATCATCTCCGACTCAGTTCATCCCATCAGTGGCATTTCTGACATCATTAAAAGTGCAGTTCAAGTCCTCAGTTGACCAAGGTGTTGGAAGTTATCCAGAGAAGTCAATAAGCTACACGTCAATATCAGACGTATGCAACTTAGACCGAGAGACAGTGATTTTATGTTTAAAAGAGGTTTTAAGTCAGTCATTCCTGCAGATTTCATCAGGACATTCAATCAGTCTGAACTTCAAAGTAGGCCATTTGAAGATTTCCAGGAACTGGGCTGAATTCCTTCCTTCCTCCGGGGACTGCTCAAGTGAAAAGAGCAATAGTTTAAGTGTTGATACGCCTCGATCAAGTCGTTTCAGTACTTTCAGCTCGTCTTCAAGTGTCCACCCTTCAAACCCGAACCCTCTGCACCAAGGGCCTTCGAATAACGTGAATAACTACTACAGAGGACTGAAGTACAACTCAAATACGAGTCACTTGGCGCCAGTCGCGTTTTACACAGGACAAATTCATCCGATTTTTAACTTTCGGAACCGATTCACTCGAAAACAAGCATTTGAACAGCCCATGTCTCCTGAAGAACTTTACAAGTTCCATCAAGAACAAATCAAAGAAAAGTCCAGGAAAAAGGAAAAGGAAAAAACTGTTGAAACCAATGAATTCATCAGATCTCAAAGAATCGTCAAGGAAAACATGAAAAATGAAAAAGAATTCAGGGTAAAAGATGAGTTTGATAAGAGAAAAGCTTATGAAACTGCGAATCTTCAACAAATTGATGAAAAAGTGCAGAGGAATATTGTTGAAAAAGAGCAAAAGAAAGGAGAGACTTATGATTATTTTCCTTTTGTACATGGAGATGAAGTTGAAGCCAAGACTAGAAGTTTAAACTTAGGGCTTAAGGAAGAAATGCAGAGTTATTTGAAAAGTGTTGAAACCTCACCTTTGAAGATCAGCAAAGAACCTATCGTGTCAGTGCCGAAGTTCCTTCAGTCCTCGGAATACTTGGATGTTAGAAGGACTCAGAACTCTCATGTTGAACAAACTATGAAAGGAGCTTTAGACTCTTATCATAAAGAAATAAAAAATTTGGAAAAAGCCAGGGCAAGGGAAAAAAGAATGAAAGAAGAACAGGACTTGAATGATGCAGTTTATTATAAATATCTTCAGGATGCCAGGAAAAAGGAAATTTTAGAGAATATTGAAGAGGTCAATGAACAGATCTTGGAAAATAATAAAAAGAAAAGGGAAGAAAGTGAGATGAAGAAAAATTTGTATAATACTAGCATTAAAATACCTGAGAATGAGTATGATGACTATTCGAAAAGAAGGAAACATTATGAAGAGTATCAGAAGTACCTGGTTGGACAAATTGAAGCTAATGACTCGAAAAATAAAAATCAGGCTCATAGGGAAAGAGATATTGATACTAAAATTATTAATGTTATGGAAAATAACATTGCTAAAGAAGATCATCAAGCACTTTTAAATGAGACTTATGCCAAAACACTTAATAAGGATATCTGGATGAAACAAATGGAGATCAAAAACTTGGAAAAAGAAGTGGGCAAAGTGCTTTAAAGATTTATTTAGTTTAAGTATTTTAATTATGAAATTATTTAGAAATACGGTTTTTGGAAGGTTTGACTTATAATTGTTAATTTTTAATAAAATACTTGATAGACTTGAATTAAACTCAAAGAGAATATCTCACAGGTAACCTATTCAATCAAACTTAATTTTCAATTAATGACAATTCTTCACTGCTTAAAATTTCTCCTGATCAATTAATCTCAATTAAACAAAAGAAAACTACATAAATTTCCCTAAAACAACATCCATCTCCCTAAAAAACTCCAACAAACAATCCCAAAATCTACAAGTTTTTCCCAGTAAATCAAAAAATCCTTCACAATAAACCCCTAACCTTCACTCTTCAACTCTCAATCCTCCAATCTCCTCTAAAAACCTCTAAAAACCCCCAAAAACCCCATCACCTAAACCTCTCTTAAAAAATCAATTAAAATCCTTTACCTTCCCTATAAGTCAATAATAATTCAATCAAGTTCAATGTCAGTTAAGCAGATCCAAGAAGAAACAATAGAAATCATTCCAAGTAATTCCTAAAAAGACAAGCTTTACTGGACCAACACAGACAAGCGATCTCAACCAAATAGTTTCATCTTTTCGACTGATCGAGATTTCCGGTACTTGCCATTCAACAACGACTTCGGCCCGGTAGACATAAGCCTGACCTTCAAGTACTGCAAAAAGTTAGAAACCATTTTATCCGACACAGAATCAACAGGAAAGCGTGTCTTCCACATGACCTGCAATCATCCTTCTAAAAAGTCAAACGCAGCTTACTTAATGGGAGCATTTTGCATAATCGTTTTAAAAAAACATTCATCTGAAGTCATTTCTCTCTTTTCCTTTATACCTGTTAGGTTTCGAGATGCTTCAGAAGGCCCATGTTTTTTTTTCCTCTCACTTGATGACTGCTTCGTGGCCTTGGAACAAGCGATTCGGCGGAACTGGTTTAGTTACTCGTCCTTCAGCACGAAAGACTATGATTTTTACGCGAAAGTCGAAAATGGTGACTTGAACTGGATCATTCCTCGTCAGTTCGTCGCGTTTTGCTCTCCAGCGGAAGACGGCTCAAGAAGACGAGGAAGACTTTCAGTTGAAAAGTACTGTTCGATTTTCACTAATATCAAGGTAAAAACAGTCATTCGCCTCAACAAGCCAAAGTACCTTCCAGTGAAATTCGCTGAAAGTGGCATCAATCACTACGACCTGCACTTTAAAGATGGAAGCACTCCACCTATTCAACTAGTCGATCGCTTTATTGACATCTGCAACTCTGAGAATGGAGCCGTCGCTGTTCATTGCAAGGCAGGACTCGGAAGAACAGGGACTTTGATAGGGTGTTACGCTATTAAAATTTTCAAGTTTCCAGCAGCTGCCTTTATTGCCTGGTGCAGAATTTGTAGGCCTGGAAGCGTTTTAGGCCCGCAACAACAGTTTTTGGTTGACTATGAGTTTTCGGTTAAGAATAAAAAACAGTTCGTGCTTAATACGATTTCATTTGACTCGCTTAAAGCGACTCTTGGGGATAATCATCAGGGAAATAAACTCATGGCTGCCAAGTCGAGGAACTGTACTCCGAATCCAAGGCAAAAACGGGGAGTTTCTAAGAAGAGTAACCCGAGTAGTGAAAATAACTCGTTTGAGGACAACCTGGATGATGTTAATAATGATGGGGAAGAAGAGGAGGTTAAGGAAGAGCCAAAGATTAAGACGAAGTTTATTTTAGAATTTCAGAAAATTATTACAAAGTTCTCGAAACCTGAAAAGCCTCAGATTGCTATGAGTAGGTCAGCTCGTAATTTGAATGCATATCAAAAAAGTAATCACAATTAATATGGTTGTATGAGTAAATGAGGTTTTTGAAGGTGAATGGGTTAGAGATGGGTGAAGGATTGGTTTTTATTAGATATCAAGTTACTTTTCTTTATTATTTACACTGAAATTCATTTATTTTAAAATTATTGGGTGTTAGGGTGTTAACTCATCAAATCTTTTCCTTTCTTAAAAGCACTTAACCTACTCCAACTTTATTCTAATCACCGAATAGTTTAAACATGGGAATGAGAAGAAAAAACAAGTCATTCGATGCAAGACTTCACGAAAATCGCCGTCTAGCCCGGATCCAAGAGTCACCATTCGAAGGCTCAGACGACGAGCACCCAACAAAAAAAGGAAAAATTCTTCTTCCAAAGCTCTCAGAACATCCACTAGAATCATTAAATTTCTTCGACACATGGATGTACCAACTTTCAAAATCCCCATCAATTTTCAAGTACTTCATCCGAAAAGCTTTAGCAAATCGAATCTTATCAAACCCAAAAGCAGAAAACATCGAAGGCCTTGCAAGTGAAATAGACAGAAACCCTTCGAATTTTTCAGTTCTTTCTAAAATGAACTGTGATCGTCAAGAGTCACAAGAAAATTTACATGATTTGAAGCAAAGTACAAGTATCAGAGAAGTAAAAAATTTGATTTCAAGAGCATCGATTTTAGTGAGTTCTGGAAATTTGAAAGGCAGTTATTTGGCAAGAATTTTAAATGCTGACAAAAATAACTTGGGGTATTTGGACAGGTTCAGGGAAATCACTGGGACCACTGGGAACCTTACAAGAGAGAACTTGAGAGAATTTTTAAATAAAAGATATGCTGCTGACTTGACAGAAGGGATTATTAAGTGGATTTATCCGGGCATGTCTTCGAATATCGAGAACTGGATCTTGAATATTCAGAAGTTTGTATCTTTACCTGATGAGAAACATTTTCGATTGGTTTTTGAGTTGTTTGATACAAACAAAGACCACTTTATCTGTAACAGTGATACTTTTCATATGGTTTTACTTGACCATAACAGACATTTCACGCCAGATATCATTTCAATCACAAATAAACTTGAAGAAAAACTGCGAAATGAGTCTAAACTTTCGCCACCTCCCATCAAAATCTTGACTCCAGCTCAAAAGTTAAGACAGATAAACGAAGAGAAAAAAACCAGACATCTTCCAGTCTTCAAGCCAGACGCTCTGAACTTTGAAGAGTTTATTTCAGTGAGGTTCAAATATCTGAAACCTGTCAGTCTTATTGACATCATCGAGTACATCTCCGGGATCACCATCATTGACGTGGACCTGCCAATAAAAGTCCCAAGAAACAGAAGAAAAAGTGAAGACATTATCAAAGAAATGACTGAAAGTTACCAGTTTCGAGAAGAGATCTCAAAAGACTCTCAGTATAAATATTATCTTGAACTAAGTGACTTGGTTAAAGCCTTTGGAATACGTGATGGTCTGGCCTTGCTCGAAAAGTTCAACGCGATGATCTGCAAAAGTTATGAAAATTCTCTAGTCTCGAAAAACTCAGTCGCTGAGGCCTGGCCCGGGTTTTTCGGGGTAGACTGTCAGTTTATTAATCAGTCGTTTTACCAGTTTTTGGCAGGACCTGAAAATCGCGATGTGACAAAAATTTCCTTTTTGAAGAGACTGAAAATTCTTTTTGATGTAAGGAAAAATTAGAATGATTCACAAAATTTCTTCGCTTTTTGCATTTATGATAGGAATAAAGACGGATTTATCACTTGTGATGAAATCAATGATTTGATGAATGGTTTGAGGGAAAACTCTTTTTTGCTTAGAGAATGTGTTATGTAAGGAGTAAAAAGAATTGCAAATGAATTTGCTGCAAGTATCTTTGGAAAAAGAGTCAAACCTATTAATAAGATTGATTATCAGAAGTTTTGTGAAATGATTCCTAGATCGGTTTTTATTGATGTAGATTTTAAGTAGGAATTCAGGAAGGCTTTGATTCAGGATAAACCGCAGAGGAGGAATTTGTGCTTTTTGAATGCTGATCAGCTTGATGAACAAGAAGTTGAATATTTTTTGAATTTTTCTCATTTGAATAAAAAGATTGTTTTAGGAGAGGTTTCTTCTGATATTGTTGTTGAGACGAAATAGCTGTGTAGATAGATTTTTTGGATTAGGTTTAATGAAAGAATCTTTTTTATAGGTTTATGTGTAAAATAATTTTAAGATTATGCTTAAAGATTAGAAGATTATTCTTTCGATCAGATTAATAACGGTGTTCAGTTGTGAAAAGTTTAGTATGAATTTTATTATCAGTGATATAATCTTCGCTCATAATTTCTGGATCTTTAGCATATTTTATTAGTGCCAATATATAAGGATATCTTTGTGATAGTTATAAATAATAAAATTTTCCTGAATACAGATATAAGTATCAAATTAAATATATATATTAAAATTACTTACAAATTGTAATATTGAAAGCTTATAATTAAAAATATTATCAATTATTGATATAAAAGTACCAATTAGACCAATATTAAATCTTCCTCATAATTATACAAGAATTGATGATTTACTAAGTTCATATTATAAAAAGATCTGTAATAATGTTGAAGATTTTCTATTATATTCTTTCATATTAAAGAGTTCGTCAGTATTCCAATTTCTATTTAATAACAAAGGAATAATTTTCATTATCTATTTACTCTAAACTAACCTATACTCAAATTTTTAATTTATATATCAATCATATTGTTCGGTTGTAAAGCTTCTAAAAAAAAATTATTTTATATTGAATCCAACTAATTATTACTCCAATTAAAATTTAATTTCCCTTGTAGTCTCTCCAGGTCTAGCGATTTCATGAAACACTTGATAATACTTCGATCTTGTAATAATTTCCCCAAATCTCTTTGAAAACTGGAACCGCATAAGTACAGGAATAGCATTTTCTCTATCAACAATAAACCTATTTGGAGATCTTGATACTATCATCATCCAAATTAACATCAAAAATCCACACCCAGAAAATAAAATAATTGAGAAAAGTCGATCTCTATAAAAAAACACAGAAACAATATTAATCAAAAACGTCCAAAGTGCCAAACTCAAGGCAAAGATCTGAGTAATATGAACTCGTTCATAGTTATAAGGTTTGATATAGATAGTAGCTAAAATCATGACTAAAAGCAAAAAAGAAATGCAGCATCCCATAATGAACTCACTATAAATCTCTACATTCACCTTAACCAGTACCAGAACTACTTGAAAGACACTTAAAACTGATAAAAAAGAGGCTTTTGTATGAATATTAAAATAAACTCTAGAGTCTTCCCAGCGATGTCTGTAGTAAATCGAACAAAACAAAAATAATATCAGAGTCATTGCAGAAAATATAGAATAACCATAATGCTTTCCTTTGTAACAGTACTGAGAACAGTCCCTGAAGAAAAAAGATTCAAGCAAGTCATCACTCAAGCCTTCTTCACATCGAAAAATCTGAAAAAGCCCTAAAAATACCGGCATTAACATAAAATGCCCTAAAATTGGAAGAATGTAATTCGACCAAAATTCTAAAATTCCCATAAAATGAAAAAGTTTCAAATAATATCTTTCACTTACCAAGACAATTACTGAAAAAACTGAAAAATTAAGTGACCCGCCTAATAAAAACTTGTAAAATCTCCAAAATTCTTCAAATTTTAAATTATAAGCTGAAATAATGTTAAATCCTGGAATATAAGCGAAACTTTTTAAAGCTTTTGCATAAATACTTGATCTGGGATGCAAGGCAAGGATCTGAAAGAGTTCGAGTGCTAAGAACAGCATGGAAAGGTGGTCATAAAGAGTAGCATAAGACTTCCGAGGCATGGGTTTTAAAGGATGATCAAATTTTCGTTTTAAAACACAAGAAATAGCGAGAGTGACGAGAAAATAAAAGCTTGAAACAATATGGATTTGAAAAATTCCGTATTTTGATTTTTGTATTTTCTTGTCATAAACGCATTTTGCATCAGTTCTGTAAATTTTCGGAACATTGTCTTCTCCAGTCATCCAAACTGGAGGGTTAATTATTTTCGAAGCAATGATAGCAAATCGATTTAAAGAAGCCATCGGAAAGATATCAATGCTTTTAGTACTTGAGTTGATTAACAGTTGAGATATTCGAGTCTCATCTCTGTTTCTGTTGTTTTGATTAGGTATGAAGTAAACATCTCCTGAGCATCCAACAAACCTTTGAGTTCTCATCGTTTGCATTAAAATATGAGGTTCTTCATAATCCTCTCCTTTTTCTAAGATATATCTAAGAGAATTGCTTATAGTTAAAAATGCATCAAAAGTCAAGCACATATTAATAACATTAGAATATCTTTTCTTTAACTCTCTTTCAACATTTTTTCCCAGTTCTCCCTCATATTCAGGTAAAGTTGACAGTAAAGCTCCATTAAGAATTTCTTTTCTTTTACTCATGAATTCCTCTTCGATATCTTCTAACATAGATGAATATGCATTAAAGTTTGAGATAATAATTATATCTCCTTTTCGTAGTCCTACATCATAAAAAGCTTCTAAAACCATTCCAGGGTTAGAGTAAATCATAAAGATTACTCTGCATCTTGTGTCTCTTAGATACTCGAAAAATTTTCTGTATTTTTCGAAGTCTTTTCTATTGTAGTTAAATGGGATCAGTCTATATTCTTCTGAGTTTATTAGTTTCAATCCCATTTGGTTGAAAATAATTAATGATTGTTGCATTAGGATTTTACTTCCGCTATCATCGCTGGAGATGAACAAGAATTCATGCCACTTGAAGAAATTTAGGATAGTCAGCATGTTTTGAATAAATACAATCATGCTACCTGAGAGTTTTATAAACTCGGGGTACAGGGTTGAATTGTTTAAAGTATCTGAAAGCCCATGTGGCGAAACTTGAGGTAAAAACATTTTATAATATTTCAAACTTATCAAATTTCCCAAGGCTCCTCCTACATAAAACGCAGAAATATACGCTAATCCAGGACCAGAAGCATACCCAGCAAAACATGGAATAGATTCAGTAAGATTAAAGTAAATATTTCCACAATTAGTTGAAACCAACTGAATTTCAAAGTTCTCAAGATAATTATTCGAGTTAATCAATTCCTGAGCATACCTAGCTCCATAAAAATAAGTAGTAGTCAATAAATTATCCGGCATTCCATTAAGCTCCGCAGTTCCATTAGCGATCATGACAGGTAATTTCGTCTTAAAAATCAAAATTTTCGATAACTTGTTCTTTCCAGGAAAAATCATTTCAGTGTCAATGACTACATCTTCTTCAACCAGTCCAACCCTCACCTTTCTTCCATCCTGCTGATTAAAAACCCAAAATTTTCCAAAACAAAAAGAACCAGGGCAGAGAACTCGAAGTTTTTCCAAGTGAAAAGGCGATACCTGCCTAGAGACCGATTCTAAAACTCCAAAGTAAAATTCTTCAATTGACTTAGAATCTTGACCTGCTTCTGTAGAAAGAATCAGAGACCCTTCCAAGTCAATTGAGTAGATACTTGAAACTGTAAACAAAAAATAATTCCCGAATTGATTCATTTTCCTTTTCTTCAACAACCTGATCAGAAGTTCAAGGGACTGGCCTTGGTCAATCACTAATAAATGCTTCACTGCTGTGGTTTTCAGAAACCTTTTGATGAAAGTATCGAGAAATTCTTCAGTGATTTCGGAATTGTAGGCAAAAGATTTTATTTGAAATTCAGTTAGTTTTTTTTTTAGCGATGTTAGAAGTTCTAGGTTTTGTTGGGAATTTGATACGAAAATAGTCAGGGATCGCCATCCGAGATATTTTAAGAGTTTTAAGAGAGCCTCTGCCTCTTGTTCAACTGGAGCTATTGTGGAAAATCGATATGATGAGTGCTCTATTGATTGGGTCTTTGTTAGGGTTAAGTAAGGGACTTGGAAGTACTTTGATATTAGATCTAGCTTTGGGAAGAAGGTGATATCTAGAGAAATGTCGAGGATTACTGATGGGGTTTGAAAATTTGATAATGAGGTCATATCTGGATTTGATGATAGGTTTAAATGATTGACTTTAGAAAAGAAAGTGAGTAAGGATTCAGGTGTTTTTGAACTGGAGGCTAGAAGGACTGAATCTGAGAATGAGCTTGATGCAATGTCAAGCAAAAGTAGCAAAATTTTCATTATTATCTAATTAAGCAATATTGGAGTAGGGGTTAAAGCGAGTTATTATAAGAGTAAATTAGCAAAGGTTTTTGGAATTTTAGATATTTACGAAACATTCTATATATTATCCATAGTGTCAATATAAATTGAGTAAATATATTTTATCATTTTTTAAATTTATTGTTTATAACTAAATCGAGGAAGGATTAAAAATAAGATCAAAATTGAATGAAAAACTATAAATATAGAATAAATATTTTTTGATCATTCTTATTTGTTGATTATTACAGACAATCTCTTTTACTATTTTTGTATTTTCTGCTAATAATTCAGTTTAATTTCCAATTTTGAGGATTTACCTTTCTCAATAATTTGAATGTAGTTTTTGAATTCTTAATTTTTCACATTCATTCTTTTAGTATTGATTTTAAACATTTTCAGATAAGAGTTTAATCATGATCATTGTAAATCTCTACAGAAAAATTCATAATTTGTAAGTAAAACCTTTTTTCCAAATAGTTCTTTATTTATCAAATCCTTTTTTTTTATATAGTTGATTTTTATTAAGAACTGTATTTTTTTAAGCTAAATAAAAATCTTTGATGTCTGCTGGATACCTAATAGTATAAAAAAATAGATTCTTTTCATATCGACCATATCATAAAAATTAGAACTTAAACCTGATATTACTTATATCTCAAGAATTTAAACAAAGTAAAAACTCAATGAAATATTTGATCAAGCTAGTTATTTCATTTTAGAGGTAAAGTATATGTCTAATTTCAATAAGTTAAAAGCGTTTAAACTTTTCAATCATAATCAAACCAATCAATTTCGATAAATAAGAATTTTTATATTTATCAGTGTTTCTAAAGTTTCCTTCCTGATTCTGTCCTAGTGAAGTCAAGTCCTAGCACACCCATCACTTCTAGCAATACTACCAAAAATGAATCATCTCATGTTTCACTATTTCTGACATATCATAACGTTCTACTCTTCATCATGCATCAACCATACTTGACATATCACGACCCCTACCTTCTGCTCTAAGGTTTAATCGATTTCTAACTATTATCAAGTGCCTTGATTTTAACTGAAAAGAATGAGACACAAAGCCTCATCTTTTAGTTTTCTCACATATGCGCCGACAAAGTTAGATACAGAAGGGCTAGAAAATCTCTTAAAATACCTTGAATAGTAGAAATTCAGTATATTTGTATCTAACTCACAGCGAAACCTTCACCTTCTCATCTCTTTCAGAGAAAATACAGTGATTTCCAAATGAAGTCTTCGTTTTTTAAACTGAAATCACTAAAGAGTTTTTGACTTTTTCATTAAAAGGTATCTGGCTGTACTTCAGTCTACTATTTCTAGTTATTAACCAAGGCTAATCTCGTGAGCGTTCCATCTTCTAATTTTAAAAACGAAAAATAAATCAATATGGGATTTATTTTTTTATTATTAGTCCCCAGCTGTTATCCTAGAGGCTCTGAAGAGCCCTAATTATTAAAAATTATCTAAAAAAGGTTTGATCATTTACTAATAAATTTAAGAAATTAACATCTTTTAATCCTGTACATATCTCATTCATCAAAATTTTTTATTTTAAAAACATTTTAATATAAAAGTAACATTTCTCATGTAAATATCTTATATGCTTTATTTTAATTTAATCTTTATAGAAAATATTGATCAAGTCTCTTGAAATATTCTGAAATTTGATACGTTTCTAAACTCAGCTGAAACATTTATATTATAGTGCATTAAGACTAATCTATAAAATTTCCAGTAGTGAGGCTAGATTCAAATAAAATTTACATTGTAAATAATTATTTAAGAAACTATTTGACATATTGAGTAATTTAATTTGATTTCAAAAATTTTTTTAGTTTAAAAGCGTATCTTTTGAATATTTTTATTATTCCTAAAGATTTAAATTATTTTCAGAGGTTGGTTTTAATCATTTCAAGTTTGATAGATTTTTAATCATTTTTAAATGATTTCTTTACTATCTTAAGGTGTAGGTGAGATTTTCGAAGAATCCTTTAACTTCATTAAATGCAGGAATGGATTTAGGTATTTTAAGGAATATCCCTAAAAGCTAAGTAGTTCAAAATTTAATTAGTGTAAATTAGGTTAAATATACCAAATTGAGTACAAATATTTTTCCAATAAACAATCCAAGTCCCTCACAACCATCACAAACAAAATTCATCTAAATAAAAAATGTTATCATTTTTATTTTCACTATTCTTGCAAGTCCAAAGCAAAGTAATCCTCTCAATAAACTGCGGAGGTGAAGACTACATCGATTCAACAGGAACCCACTGGTCACAAGACACCTACTTTGACGGAGGCTCACCCCAAGTCTTCAACGAAAACCGATACATTCGTTTTACAAGCGACCCATACCTTTACATGTCAGAAAGACAGCACCAATCATCTTTTTTCTACTCAATTCCACAGCTAATCCCAGGTAAATACGTGTTAATCCTAAAGAACTCTGAGATTTTCAACTCAAAAGGCAAAAGAATGACTTATTTTTTCATCGGCTCTCAAAAAATCGACGGATTCATCGACTTGTTCAATGGAATCAAAGACTCTGCAGCAATGGACGAGTTTATTTATTTTGAAGTCTCTTCAGAAGGACTTTTATTTAATGGGACTGTCATTCAAGACGCTTTTCGAGATGGAAAATTAATTTTAAAGTTCTTGAAGGCTGCAGGGGATGTCGCAAGGGTTGCTGGGATTCAGGTGATCACTGGAGGACTGAAAGATGCGGGGTTTGAGGAGTACTCTGAACAGGTTTTGAGGTTTAAGAGGCTGCTGGCGAATAAGAATGAACTTAGTGAAAAGTCTTTGAATTTTCCTAAAGACCATATAGTTCTGACTTCTGTTAATATGTACTCAGTGATGTTGAAGTTTCCTTTTACTATTATTTTTTTGGCTATTGTGTTTTACTTGGCGTTATCGAAAGTGATTAGTTCTTAGGTCACAGAATATGAATACCTCTCAATAACATCTAATTACCTTAACTATGTCCTTGATTCGAAGCAACTTTTTTAAACCCTTCAGAATCTGCCTCCTGTTTCTTTTTAGTATTGAAAAATCTCGATCTAGGTTGTCCCTCTGCTTTCTTTTCTTCAACAACCTGGGGTTTCTCAAAATTTCTCTGAAACCCAGAAGTACTACTCACAGGATTCGTTTCATTAGTTCTATTACTGACAAACTTCCTGGGTCCTTCATCAGGTTTCCTAGGTTGTTCCTTCCTCCAACCAATATTCGAAGTGCTGGATATTTCCTTGCTTCTAGCTTCATCCGCCCTTTTCTTCCTTTCAGCCTCATCCTTCACCCTGGCTTCCTCTTCCTCACGTTTCTTTTTTTCATTTTCCCTGCTTTTCCTGGCAGCAGCAAGAATTTCAGCTTTGTAATGATTTTTCATTTTTTCATACCAAGCATTAAAAATCTCATCAAAAGTGACTTTCGCTTTTTGAGTCTCTTCAGCGATGTACTTTGATTTAAAAGATTTAATTCTTTCGAATTGTTTTTTCATTGCCAGGTCTTTATCAAACTTTTCCTTCATAAGTGTTTTCTTTGTTTCGATTTCGACTTGAGAGGACTCAGCCCATTTTTCAATGATGAGAGGATTCATGTATTCTCTTTTCGCACGTTCGTTATATTCCAGGGACTTTTGCTGATTTTTCACCTGGGTCTGACGTTCCTTGACTGACTTTTCATAGAGCTTCGAGTGAAGTTTGATGAATTCATCAGGACCTGCTTCAAGAAGTTCATCATCATTCATTTTTTCTATTTTTTTACCTTGAAGACTCATATCTTTGCTAGAAAATCCGAAATTTCTCATCTTTTCAATGACAGACTTGATGATAACAAGAGTGATATGTTTTTTTTCTCTTTCAATTTCATTTAAACTCTGAGTGAGTTTCATAGTTCTTTCTCTTTGTTTTGCATCTTCCTCAGCTTTTCTCTTTTCAAGTTCCTTTTGTTTCTTGTCTTCTTCCATTTTCTTCCGGAGTTGATCGTCACGTTCTTTATTGATTTTTTTTCCGTCATCAGTGAGACTCTGCCTGACTTCGAAGGACCTGTCCAAGATGCCGTCGATGTCAGCGAAGACTTTTAAAACGATTTCTTTTTTTCTTGCAAGTTTTTTCTTTGAGTTGATTTTTTCAGCGACTTGAAATAAACTTTCAGCCATCCTGGCGATTTGAGCTGGTTTTTCTAAGTTCTCGTTTGGGTCTTCGAAGAAAATCGCGTTGTTTGATTGGTCGATCCTGATTTTTAGACTTGTTTTGATGGAAACCTCGATGATGTACTTTTCTAGGGTCCCTGCGTCGATAAAGTCGATTAACTTGTAAAGGGTTTCGAGACGGATTGACTTGTAACAGGTGCTCAACTGTGCTAGTACCCTACCCACTAGAAGCTGTTCTATGGGGGGAACGTACATCTGGAAGTCAGAAGCTTCTCGAATTGTTGCTAATAGTGGTTTAACGAGTTGTGAAAGGGTTAAGGGTAAGAATTGATTTTCGAGTAATATAAATAAGTCCCTAATTTCCTTACTAGCCAGTTCAAGAATATTATTCGTGTTAAGCAATTCAATAAGCTGTTCTCGAGTAACCATAGCACTCTGAATCAACAAAGTGCTAAGTTTCGCATTAATTTCCTGACTAAGTATCGTCTCATTGATAACCCCAGTAATATCCCTTCCCAATTTAAAAGTAGGTACAGCAAGAGTAGCTAAAACAATAACATTAGCCAAAAGTGCATCACCAGTGAACTTCTTATTATGCTTTTTATTCTGATAATAATACAAATAAAGTGCATAAGCATGAAACAAGTTCTGCCCAGCTTTCCAAAAAATCCTCGAAAGACTAAACCAATATCTAGCCAAAGTGGCAGGTGCAGGTTTTCCTTCACAAATAAGCAACCGTGTGTCCTCAGCAGCTCGAAAAGCCTCTTGCCAAAGGTTGAGTTTCATACAAACTTCCATGAGTTTCTCACGAATCGGTATAAGATTCTTAAGAGTCTCTTCATCAAGTTTCATCATGTAAGTTAAACTCGAGCCAGAGCTGCTATTTTGTATTCTCAAGATGTTTATCAAGTGATTTCTCAGCGTTTCACACAATTTTCGACATTCAGAAAGCCTTTTGTATCGTTCACAGAAGCTTATTGCACTTATCGCTGAGTCTTTGTAGGCCATCACCATTCGTCCGTTGGTCTTCAGCAGGTCTAGGCTGAGTTTGTAGACTTCCCAAAGAAAACGCATTGAGTTTATTGCTTTTTTGTCGTTTTCAACGGAGACTGAAGCGATTAGAAGGGTTTCAGGAGCTTCTTCTACTTCTAAGTCGATTATTTCGCTTAGGTCGTCGTTGGAACAGCTTTGGACTTTTTCTTCAACTCGAATACGAAGCTTTTCGAGAACCACTTGTAATGACTGAGGACTCACGTTCTGGACTTGGTTGCGGAAGGAGAGAAGGGCTTCTTTTAAATGGGTTAAATCTTCGAGGTCGGCGCAGGTCTCGACGTGACGGATCTGATTGGATCTTACCATTATTTTTTCGATGTTGCCTTTTCGCTTTGTCATGATTATCTCGTGGAATAGTCCCAAGGCTCCTTCTAGGTCACCCTTGCTGAGCATGTCTAATTACCTCTTACTTTCTCCAAGCTTCAGACTGTTGTCCAGAAGTTCCTGTGACATTCAATTATAACCAGAAAATGGATTAGTTCTAATAGCTAAGTTTCTAACTTCTTGAGTTTCATATTTGCGAAAGGGTTTGAAAATCGTTTCGGAATAGACTGAGTATGTTCAAGCTGCGTCCTAACATCAGCGAAATCCCAGATCCTTCCCTGAGGCAAGACCTGAGACCTGAGCCAGAAGTCTTCCCAGGCGAGTTCTGAGGCTTCTCCAATGAAATGACTGAGCAGTTTTCCTGAAAGCGACTCGATTCTTTCCCCCAGCTGCTGCTGCCAAGATTGAAGCAAGGCTGACGGGTGCCTTTCCAGGAAACAATTCAAAGACGCTGAAGCCGCGAGAGTCACAACAGTCGTTAAAAGTCGATTTAAGGTCCCCTTATCAATGCGATCATCTAAGCCTTTGTCAAAAACAAGCCAAACAGCACGTAGCTTGTCTTTAGAAGTTCCTTTCGCAAGAAGAATGACAAAAATCAAGAAACTTTCCAGGTCCTTGATATTTTTCACGACTTCTTCAGGAATAGCGCATCCAAGCAGGCGGTTTAAAAGTTCGACCTTCTTGATTAATGGAGCTGAAAGATTCCTTCTTGAATAAAGCTCGATTTTTTCAAAAGGCACCTGGGAAAGTTTCCAAGAGTTCTCAAATTTCAAGAGTTCCTTGTTTTCTGTGCTGGTCTTGTCGAATATCGACTTGCTTTGAGAGCAGCCCATTATTTCAACTTGATTTTCAATTAAAATTAAAATGGTCGACACTCGACAACATATTCTCAGTCTTCTCGAGGAAAAAGGAATCATCAACAAGTTCAAATCAGACCTTCGCAAAGAAGTCCTTCATGCGATGAACAAGTCTCTTGAAAAACCTGAAGTTCTTGCAAATCTTGAATCTTCTGAAGCACAGACCTGCTTAGAACTCATTTATGATTTCTTAGAACATGCAAAATTGACTAACACCCTGGAAATCTTCTCATGTGAAGCTAATGTGAAAAAAAGACCTACTCGACATGACTTGGAATATAAAACTTCTTCTAGAGGAGACCCGGGAAAACCTGTTTTGTTTTCACTGCTGGAGAAGTCAAAGCAAGGATTTTCTCCTGAACAAAGTTTCGACATGCCCAAGTCTAAGTTTCCAGCGAAGATGCCTATGAAAATACCAGAAATCGGACTTGTTGGCAAAAAAGAACTTGACCCAAAACCTCTTAATACCAAAGTTGAAGTTAAAGCTCCTGAAGTAAAAAATCCTGAAATCACTAAACCTGTAGAAAAACCTAATATTTTAACTTCTTTGCCGAAACCTGCTGAAAAACCTGGAAGTTTAAAATTACAGCCGTTGGCAAGTTTTAAAAAACCTGGAAATTTCAGAGGGTTTGACCTTGATGAGGAAAAACCGGTGAAGAAAGATTTTGACTCAGATGAAAGTATTGATGAAAGCATTGAACAGGAGGAAGATGAGAGTATTGAAGAGGAACATAAGGAATTTTTGGAGTCTCAAGCGACTAGCTCCATGGGTGTTGACGCCAGTGTCAATAGTCTTGCCTTGGAAGATTTCGACCATGTAGAAAATGTGAGAGCGCCTCGTAAAAAGTAGCCAAGTTTAACTAATAACTTTTTAATCTAAATTTCTGGAATGCATTCATCGGGAATCACTCCGCAGTATCGTTCAGGACTTCCTAATCGCTCATCGTATATCACTTCAAAGCTAGTCTTTTCTACTACTCGATCTAGGTCTGCACCGTGTAAGATTGCGTATTGAATGTCGAGAACGTCTTTTGTCATGTCTCCTTGCAATTTGCCTTTTTCTTCGCTTGTCGCCTGCATTGCAGGCGACCTGTTTACTTCTAGGAGCCATAGCTTGAGATCACTGTCAAACATAAAGTCGCATCCAAAAAGCTCGAACACTCCTGGATGTTTCAGCAGATTATCTCTGTGGATCAAAGTAAGTTCAAGCATCTTCTTTTTCATCACTGGACGGACGTATTCATTTATCCAGTCGCCTTTAACTAGTCCTTGACTTCTCATATATTCACCGAATTTCTCGAATGTCCACATCTGGTCTTTCATTGCTTCTTCTTTTTCTTCTGCCGTCAGGTCCATCTTGGCTAAAACTTCTTTTGCCAGGTGGGTGTTCGTGATGTGACTGTTTGATACTGTTGAGTTCTGTTTGTACTCTGCTAATGAAACTCGAAGGAAACCGTCGTGATACATTGATATTAGAGGGTCCATGTTCGCGATCATCATGTAAACTCTAAAGTCAAATTTTCGGTTATAAACAGTCAGCGGATTTCCAATATACTGCTGAGCAATATAAACTTCCGGGTCCTTGCCACACCAAGCTCCATTCTTATACTTAAGCTTAAGTTCCGCGACTCCCTTGGGGTCTAAAACCGTAATCCCTTCCCCATTATGACTATTCCTAGCCTTTTTCAAAATCCAGTAAACATTATCAGTAGCCTTCAAATCCTTAAAAAACTCTTTACACTCTTGTTCTTCATACAAATTGACAGTAATCGGCATGAAGCTCCATTCATGAAAACAATGTCTTCTCCCTTGAAACTTTTTTCCATACTCCTTAGCATGAAAAGCTGCAAGATCCTTGAAAATAATCGCATCATTTCCAGGAATATGATTATATCGTTGACCAGGACACAAGAATTCCTTATCAATCTCGAAATAAGCATGCCAATGAGGAGTTTTATGAATAAACATATCAATATTGTAAGGAATTGGTTCAATTTCTTCAGTATTCTTCGTCAAAAGATGATGATTTTGGAAAACTGGAGTCGCTACCTGGTTGATCACTTCTCGAACAAGGTTCATTGGTTTGTAGTCTGAGAAGACTTTTCGGTCGAATCTCACGGGCATCCCTTCTTCGTCGAACTGGTATTCGTGGCTTTCTTGGTAAAGACGCACTCCTTCGCAGTAGTCTGAACGTCTTTCGATGCGCTCGTATGGCTTGTTTCTTAAGAGGGATAAATAAGCTGGCCAGACTTTTGAGTTTTTGTAGTCTTTGTGGTCTGGGTAGATATGAGATCGTTTTTTGTTGGGTTGAGCTGAGGATGGGCTGAAGGAGAGAAAAACGATCAGCAATAAGGAAGTTATTGTTATCAGAAGAAGAAGACGCAGGATTGGTTTCATTTTTAGTTGTGGTATTGAGATATGGGTTTAAGATAAGTAGGTTTAAGGTTTTGGTTTGGATTGGATGGTTGGATTTTAAGGGATTTTAGATGGGGTGTTGGATTATTTGAATTATTGTGAGATGAAATCAGTTGTTTCTGTAATTATTTTGAAGATTAGATCTAATTTTTGGATTTAGATGGGTTTGAGTATTGACCTACTTTAAATATCTATTCAATGTGAATTAGCTGATCACAAAGAGCCACATCTAACCTAATTGCTTGTATCAAGTCATCAATTTTCCTGAAACTCGCTTCAGACCTCAAATAAAAACTCAGCTCGCATCTCAGAAACATTCCCACAAGACTTTCTCTAAATTCATTCAAAATATAAACCTCATAAGACAAATCCTTATTCTCATAAAAAGGACACCATCCAACATTAACAGCGCCTTTGTACCTATTCCCATTAAACTCCACAATTCCCGCATAAACGCCAGGTAAAATATCCATCTTTCCAGAGAAGTCAACATTTGCAGTAGGAAAGCCGATTTCTCTGCTGCCTCTTCCAAACCCAGTGCAAATTATTCCTTGAATCAAGATTTTTTCTGTTAATTCAAAGGCGCCATTCCAAGGAACATTTTCAAAAAGATAATCAAAGTCCAAATTTTGACTATCAACAAAAACAGTAGAAATTCCTCTTTCCTGTAAATATTTGTTAACCCTTTCATTTGCTGTCAGGACTTTTTGATACCCAGAGCTGACATCTTGGTACCTGACAAGTTTTAATGCATTTTTCTGTTCTTCAATTCCATTTCCCTCTAAAATCAAGTCAAAAAGTTCATTTTCGACATTGCTGAGTACGTCGATGCCAGTCTCGACGTATTTTTGAAACAAGGTAAAGCCTTCAGGCCGAAACCTGACAGTTTTAAATACTTTTTTCTCATCCAAGTGAAGACTATCAATTCCTGCAAGTTCATTTAAAGCCTCAGTGACATTTTTCGCAATAAGGTCAAGTTGACTATTGAAAAAGAATTGTTTTTTCCTAGCAATTCCAAGTACCATGAAGTTAAATTGAAAAATAAGGTCGATATCAACAAGTACCTTCATGTTTATCTAATCCCCTTCTTACTGAAGAGTCAGTATTGTAAATAAAAATTGATTACCCTATTTTTATCTAATTATCTCTTCTTCGCCGGTGACCAGACACTTCTAGAAATAGACCGAGTGGCATGCGAAATGGTCTTCTCAGTCCTCTCCTCCTTCTCCGGCACCTGCCTCAAGTCCGACCCAGTATACAACTGCCTGGGCCTTCCAATCTTCTTAACAGGGTCCGACATCATTTCACTCCACTGAGTGATCCACCCAATAGTCCTAGCCAAAGCAAAGATAACAGTGAACATATCACGTGGAATTCCAATAGCTTCTAAAACAATCCCAGAGTAAAAGTCAACATTCGGGTACAACTTCCTTCTAACAAAATAATCATCAGCCAAAGCCCTCTGCTCCAACTCGACAGCGATTCTAAGAACCTCAACATCATGTCCTCCAATGACTTCTAACACCTTATGAGCGATTTGTCCCATTATTTTACTTCGAGGGTCGAAATTTTTATAGACTCTGTGACCGAAGCCCATCAATCTTGCTGAGTCTTTCGGGTTCTTCGCTCTTCTTAGATAACTTTCAGCACTGCCTGAAGTTTTGATCTCGTCAAGCATTTTCAGCACTGCCTCGTTCGCTCCTCCGTGCATCGGGCCCCAGAGACTTGCGATTCCTGCAGCGATGCAGGCGAATGGGTTGGCTTGAGAACTTCCAGCGATTCGCACTGTTGAGGTACTCGCGTTTTGCTCGTGGTCTGCGTGGAGAATGAAGATTTTTTCCATGGCGTCTACTATCACCGGGTCTACGTCGAAATCGTCGCTCATCGGGTCTGAGAACATCATGTATAAGAAGTTCTTGATGTATGAAAATTTCTTGTTTGGGTAGACTACTGGAAGACCGTACGCTGTTCTGTAGGCAACTGCTGCTATCATTGGGAACTTTGCTATTAGCTTTATAGAGGCTTTTTCACGCTCGATTGGATCGTCGTAGTTTTTTTCCTCGTGTAAAAATGCCGATAAGGCTCCTACCACACCTACCATGATGGCCATGGGATGTGCACCTTGTTGAAACGACGAGTAAAACTCAATAAGTTTTTCATGAATAAGCATTTCATTCTTAACAGCTTCTTCAAACTGGTAAAGCTGTTCAACAGTAGGCAGTTCCCCATACATTAACAAGAAGCAAGTTTCAAGAAACGAGCATTTTTCCGCGATATCCTGAATGCGATACCCTCTGTACCACAATTCTCCCTGGTCGCCATCAATATAAGTGATCGTTGAGATGCAGCTCGATGTAGAAGTAAATCCAGGGTCAAGAGTGAAAACTCCTAACTTCTGGTAAAGTTGCCGAATATCAATCACAGATGGACCTTGAGTCCCTTTTAGTAATGGAAGAGAAGCACTTGTACCGTCTGGAAGTGTGATTGTCACTTCTCCTTGCTTTTGACCTTCAGCCATTTATATGTGGAGGAGGAAATCGCAATTGAAATATGGCTCAAAGAGAAAGAGACTGTTGTGGACTTAAAATATTTCAATGAAACTTCAGTTTTCTGTGATTTTTTCTGGAATATGTTCTCAGGGTGTTAAAAACTGGATTTTATTCTAGTTTTATTAAAGATTACAGGGTGTTAATCTTGTCAGTTGAAAAAGAGAATTAAGAATTAAGTGTTTTTTATGTAGCCTAATGAATAAATATGAGCCAGGGTCTTGAAGTAAGAAAAATTCTGATATGTTGGCCCTGGGTCAATCTCCAGACTGGCCATGTGCTGATGTTTTGATAAACTCTGGTAAAAGTAAAATAACGATGAACTTCCACAGCAATGCCAGATACCATGCCAGACCCTTAAATAATCATTATCATCATCCAGTCCTCTGTAAAAGCAGTAAAACCCAAAGACCAAAATGGCACAACCCGGGTAAAACTTCTGAAAAAAAATCCTTGGCCTTCTATAAAAAACGATTTTCACAACTAAAATCGCGTAAAACAAAACAACAGGAATTACTGTGTTTTCAATGTCCCAAGGGTGCTTTGTTTGCATTAAAAGAGTGACAAACAACCCGAAGTAGCAAAGAGCTCGATCAGTTCTTCCTTCATATTCACTTGAGTACTTTTCTTTGACTTTATCGACGTTGTCCATCAAAAACACTGCCAAGTAGATCAAACTCATTATTGAACCGATGTTGTCAAGTTTGTGCCAATCGGACCTTGTTATGTAAAAGGAAGGAATTTCAAGACTGTCTAGAGAATGATAAAGCAAGGAACATAAAAAGGTAAAAAAACCTACCATGAAACCGAAAAGCATTCCTCGTTTGTATACTACGTATAAAGCTGGAAAACTTAGGAAGTTTGTAAGACCTGTTGTCACAAACATGATATATCGTTCAAAGTCTTGCATTATAATACATTAAATGGGATTTATGTTTGGATTTTGTTATAATGGAAAAATACGAATATCTTTATATTGTTGGCGAAGGGTATGGTTTAGGTAGAACTTATGGCAAAGTCGTTAAAGCAGTAAACAAAGAAACCGGCCAATTCGTAGCAATAAAGAAGTTCAAAGACACAGAAGAAAACCAAACCGTAAAACGAACAGCTCTTCGAGAAATCCGAATCCTAAAAATGATGAAACATCCAAACATAGTAAGCCTATTAGAAGTCTACCACAAAAACAAAAGAATTTACCTAGTCTTCGAGTTCGTGGACTCAACAATCCTCCAAGAAATCGAAAAACGTCCAAGCGGCCTCGATTCTCAAATGGTGAAAAAACTGTTGCTCCAAATCCTTCTCTCCATAAACCACTGCCACAGTTCTGGAGTGATTCACCGAGACATAAAGCCTGAAAATCTCTTAGTTTCCAGTAAAGGCCTTTTGAAACTTTGCGACTTTGGCTTCGCGCGGATCTTCAAACAATCAGTAAAGATGACAGAATACGTATCAACTCGCTGGTACCGGGCACCTGAACTGCTGGTCGGCGGGAAAGACTACCGCCTTCCTGTCGACATCTGGTCAGTCGGCTGTGTTTTATTTGAGATGATAACTGGACAGCCTTTATTTCCTGGAGTTAACGACGCGGATACTTTATTTAAAATAATTAAGGTCAGAGGGCAGTTGACTGAAGAACTTGAAGAGGAAATGAAAGCGAACGTGGAGTATAATGGTCTTAAGGTATGTTTTAAATAGAAAGTTACCGCATTTCTCACAAAGGAAATCTGATGAAACTTTCGAAGTACTTGATTTGGGTTTTAAGGATTTTATTTATCGCTGCTTGGAAGTTGATCCGGCGAAAAGAGCTACTGTTGTTGAATTGCTCAGTCATCAGATGTTTGAAAGTGTTAAAGAACCTGAACGAGAACTTTCTTTGCAGAGCTTTGCCTTGAGTAAGAAACCTAAGGCGAAAATTGTGATGACTTCTAATCACACTCCTGAACCTAACAGCTATTTGAAGATCTTTGAGAAGAAAAAATCGCCGAATAATCGAAATGCTCCTAAGTTCACGGAAGAAGTAATCAAAATGAAGAAATTCTCACCGAAGTCGAATAAAAATATTGAAAAAAACTACCTTTTGCCTGATATCAGCAGAAAAGAACAAAGAAGGAAGTCTAGCTCGAAGTATATGAAAAAAATGTTGGAGATCAGAACGGATAATAAGTCTTTTGTTAAACAGACTGAATCACCCCCGCCTGTATTGAAAAGTAGAAACCCTTCTTTAAGTTATGAGGTTTCTAATGAAAGTTTAATGAAGTCCAGCTTTGCGAATGCTGTGATGAGTAATCGACATCAAAATTTACACAAAAAAGAACAAAGACTTAACTCGCCTGGACACTTTCAAAGCAATATGGTTCTGCCTTTTAAGTATCGTGTGAAGAAAAATGATACAAGGTCGAATCATTCGAGGTTTTTACTTGTGGATAGAGATTAATTCTTAATGTTTTATAAATATTTTTATATTTGGAATATTTGGTTAAGGATTGATTTGAAGTCTTTTTTATGAGTTTTTTAGTTTTCTTGGATTGTTTAAGTGTTTTGGACTGAAATTTAGTAGTTAATTTTTTAAAGATTTGATAATTATTTATAACGCCTTGTTTAAAAGAAGTTTGGAAAAAATTTTCGAATTAACTTGAAGATTACGTTTTTCATTTCTGAGATACTTCTAATTTAATCTTTGATTCAAAATAAAAGAATAATTAAAATCTGTTAGATAAAAATGAGTTCTTCAGGAGTAAGTGAAGACCTTCCTCCATATCTCAAGTCTCAATTCACGAAATCAAACCCAGCAGGTCCAACACGTCGTCCATTAAAACTAATAAAGCCCGCTCTTCGCCAAGGTGTAAGTTCAGAGTCTCCTGTTTTTTTCCATTTAAACCACATCTCAATCCTAGACCCCTCACAACGAAACCTTGAAATAAGTTCAACAGAATCCGACCAGAGTCGTTTCCTGAGCAGTCTAAAGCAAAACAACATAAGTTTAAAGCCAAAATTTAGTTACACAGATTCACAACTGTGTCAATTCGACTACCACAACTTGAAGCCAAGTTCAATAATCGACTTATCCGCCGATAAAAGTCCGAAACTCAAGGACCAGACCCGCTTTCGTCAAGAGTTTCAAACTCATCTTTCTCAAGGATTCGGCAAGTCAAGAGGACAATGCACTGTTGAAGCTATGCAACCTAAAGTGCCGAGATACCTTCAAGGGCAAATCGATATATTGAAGCAGAAACTCAGCTTGAGTCAGAAACATGAAGGCAGGTATAGAATGAAAACTGGGAAAAATATTATGAATTCTACTATCGCTGGAATTCCTTGCTTGACTCCGGCACTTAAGAAGAAACAGATGGAAAGGAGGACTAGTACTCCTTCGACTATTGATGAACTTGATCAGTTTGAGAGGAACCAACTAAGTCTTTATTCCAACCTTCAAACGAGGAGAATATATGAATTTTAAATAACCATAAACATGAAGATTCTTGTAGTGTTGAATAAATGGCAGATTCATCTCTGTTAAAGACAAAATATGATGGTCTTACCACTTTCTCCACCTGGCTCTACGGAGTAGGTCACGTTCTAAACGATCTCTGTGCAGCCTGTTGGTTCAACTACTTACTTTACTTCATAGCAGCAGTTCAAGGTCAGTCAAGTGCAGTTGCAGGGTAAGTTATATCTAGTTCCGTGATTCTCGCCGGGCAACTTGCTGACGGAATCTTTACTCCAATAGTCGGTCTTTATTCCGACAAGTTCGACACACGCTTCGGCAAAAGAAAGCCTTGGTACTTCATCGGCACAATAATCGTTCCTATTTCCTTTTTCTTCGTCTTCGAAGAGTGCTACCCATGCCAGTCCGCTAGTGGCAGTTCAAAAATGATAATCGCGATAATCTGGTACTGTTTTTTTGCTTCTCTTTTCAACGTCGGCTGGGCATCAATCCAGATCTCGCACATGTCGCTGATCCCGTCGTTGTCTCCATTGAAAGAAACGAAAGAAAAGCTGATTGGAATCCGAAATGGTTTTACTTATATTTCGAACATTACAGTACTTTTAGTGGCTTTTTTACTGTTTAAGACGGTGGATAATCCTCAAATCGAATTTACTATTCTTAGTATCTGCATGTTGGCAATAGGGGTGACGATTAATGTGCTTTTTCTTCTTTTCATTGATGAAGTCGGGCTTTCGAAGATCGCTCATCACAGTTATCGACAACTTGGCTCTATGCTCACGGGTCAAGGGGTCAAGCTGGAGACTCCGAATACCGAAGAAGAAGAAGTGACTTATGAAACTCCTGCAAAACAAGAAGATGAAGAAATTATCACTTGGAAAGAATGGGTAAAAAGAGGGCAACTCTACGCGGTTGGAGCAGCTTACATGCTAGCTAGGCTTTCCAACAATGTAGCAACTGCCATGATGCCTTTTTACCTTACCGCAGTTTTACATGTAGATGGTGTGAAAACTGTGAAAAAAGCTCATGAGAAGACACCCTGGCAAATAGCGATTATTCCTTTATGCTTATATGTCGGAAGTACTGGAATGAGTTTTCTTATCAAGTCCCTCAGTCACAAGATTTCAAGAAAAAGGCAGTTCTTAATTGGCGTCTTGCTCACAACAATCGCAGGAGTTCCCATGTTTTTCTTAACACCCGAACTGGAATACGTCATGATGCCAGTCGCTGTCGTTTATGGTATCGGCTTTTCATTCACTCTTAACAACTCCATGGGCTTCGTCGCTGCTTTTGTTGGAGAACATGGAAAATCTGCTGCTTTTGTCTGGGGATTCATTAGTTTGTTTGACAAGTTCTCATCTGGGATTGGACTTTTCTTGTTGACTAATTTGGGAAGTCTTGATAGCGCTTCTTATATCAGGTTCGCTGTTGCTGGGGTGCCTTTGATCGCTTCAGTTGCTGGAGGAGTTTCGATATTTTTCATTAGGACTGTGCAGGAGTACTCTGTCACTCCTGGGCATTGAGGTTTAGAGTAATTAGAATTGATTGAATCGGGCTTTGGTTATTATGAGAAGGAAAAATGTTAAACGAAAATCGACTGAGCATGACTCGTGTGTCAAAAGAAGGAAAATTGAACGGGTTGATCGAGGTTCTTTGAAATGTGGCGATTTTGTAGGATTGGGAAAGGATATTGTTAAACTGATTTTCCAGTTTCTTGAGGTTTTTGTGGTTTATAAGGTCGTGCCATGCGTTTGTAAACACTTTTACTGGATTTCAGAAGAAATTTGTATGAGTCATTTTCAAGTCTCTTTAAAGGAAAAACGATTGGATTCTAAGATTGTGATTAAGACCGTTTCCAATTGGGAGTTAAGTAAACTTGAAAGGTTTCATTTACTTGAAAAACTGAGCATTAAGCAAGGTAACATTTTAGAAAACTTACCAAGTCTTGCAGATATGCATCCCTACACAACATTCGAAAGCCAAGTTTTCCAGCAACTCTTAAAAGTGAATCCCTTGACTCACCTAACAACCCTTGAACTAAATCTAGTTCGCTTCGACCTATTATCCTTTACACATCTCTTAGAGCCACTTAAAACTTTATCCACCCTGCACCTAAGTATTTTCCAATACTCTGAATCAGTTCTGTCAGCATTTACAAAATCAAGCAAATCTCTTCCAACTTCTGTAAAATCCTTAAAAACCCTGAAACTAATTTTTTGGAGCCCGTTAAAATCTTCAGAAGTGATTCCAACTCTTTCAAAATTCCCAAAAAACTGCGAAAATTTCAGTTTAAAATTCAAAGACTCGACTTTCCTGCACTTATCCACATCATTAAACCAAATAAACGAGAACCTGTTGATTTTAAAACTTCCTTCTCTGCTATTCGACGATTCCTCATCAGTTCAATTCTGCTCGACCCTATCAACCCTCCATAATCTTCAAACTCTTCAAATAAGTGATTCAATCTCAAAAGCCGGTGAATTCTTTCTCACCTTTCTTCATCTTAAAATTCCTCTAAAAGTTCTAAAACTAGAGCCTGTTCAGTCCGACTTCACTTTAAAAACCGATCAAATCATGCTTTTTCTTCAATCTCTTCATTCAAAAACCCTTGAAAAGCTGAAAATGCATTCATCTGAGGTCTTTTTATACACAAACCTGATTGACCCGAATGACCAGCCACAAAGTGGCTTCATCGATGCAGAAGTCTCTAAGAAGTTGATAGACGTTGTGAAAAAGTTCTTATCAGACTCTCCAAATCTTCATCAATTTGACTTAGAAATCAAGTTTCTCTCAGCGAAGTTCATGGTCCAACTAGCTGAAACCGTTCTTTCTTACTTGAAACCTGCAGGACTTCATCGTTTCGGAAAATTCAATCTTTTTGCATTGCAAGACGAAAAGACTTCAAAGTTCGAGATGAAGACTTTGACTTGGTTTAAGTCTCAGAATATTTTATTTCAACTTTTATTGACGGTACTTGGAAAGAATCAACGAGTGCGACATGTGGCCAAATGTTTTCCTGATACTTTTGAGAAGGGACAAAAGGGGCCGGCTTCTGAGAATGCAGGATGTTTGAAGTTGAATCCAGGGTGTTCTTCGGTTGAGTATTTCGTGACTCTTAGTCTTGCCCCTCGGGTTTACAGTGCTTTGGAGAGCTTGGACTTGTCCTCTGTTTGTATTTCTCCTTATTTACTGCACTTTTCTAAGCTCATCCTGCCGTTTACTGGCTTGAAATGCTTGAAGTTCAGCATAAGTCACTTGCCGAAATTGCTTGAATTTAGTCTTTATGATATCTTCGCCTCTGCTGCACATTTGAAACAATTGGAGAGTATTTCAAGTAAGGTTCAAGGAAGTATTTCTCGCATGAATAAGATTTTTTATACGTTCATCAGGCATAAAAATATTCAGTCTTTTTCTTTGCATCATTGCAAGGTCCTTACTGTGCAGTCTATTAGTCAGGAACTCAGTTTGAAGGAGGTCTTCGCGAGAAACTCGATTAAAAGACTGGAATTTTCTAATTGTTCTATGACTTTTACTAAGTTTTCACAGATCTGTGAAATACTTGCTAGCTCTTCGGTACTTCAGTCGATTGAACTTGTGGATGTCAATTTTCATTTGGATCCCTGGGAAAGACATTTGGAATGTGATGAGAATAAGTGGAAACATGTTTTGAAACACTTTTTTATGTTTGTGGGAAGTTTAAAGGATAAGAATCAGTATAAGTCAATTGTGATGAGACTTAAAGAGCTTCCACCCTCCAAATTTCCAGTATTTCCACAAGTAATAGACGAATTTTTAGGACTTTGCGCTGAACTACTAAGAAATAACAGATCACTTGAAAACTTCAGCATAATTTTTCCAATTCCTCAAGAAAGTCTTCCGAAATACAGTCAATTCTGTTTAGCTTATCTTCGAAGTAACCCAAACCTCCAAGTCTTAAACTTCTACAAAGTAAAAAAAATAATATCACAAACTATTCCAGAGATAAAAACAAAGAAATTTTTTATTCAAATGAATGCCAATATTTTCAATGGTTTCAACAAAATTCGCATTGATCCAATGGAAAATGATGAAAAATATGGAAACCTGGGGACTGTCACAGTTATGATGCCGTTAATTTTATCTGAACTTGTCAAGGAAAAAAACGATTTCGTGATAAGCACTTTTAACAGGTCTGTTCGGAAAGGAGAGCTCTTGAACCAGACCTTGTCAATAATGAGGATTGGTGGGGAGTTCACTTTATTTGAAACAACTGAAAAAACACTTATTTTGAACTGTTTGTCTGCTTGCACCACTGTTGTCAAGTTGCTTATTTTAGATATTTACCTTTATCGTATTGATATTCAGGTACTCATGAACAACCTTCCGAAAATGACAAACTTGAAAGTTTTAAAAGTAAAAAATGTCAAATATAAAGTCATTGATTTCGTCATTTTCATCTCGCCTCCTGCTTTACAAATTTTTTCACTTGTTTGCAATGATATTCAAAAAATTGATTTCACGAATTTTGCTGCTTGTTTGAAAAGGAAACGAATGGATGTGCTCTCTTTTAAGAGTGGGAATGGATTCGCTAATACTGAAAAAATGACTGATTTTTTAATGAAAATCGCACATTTTTCAGTAAGAGTACTCAAATTGAAGTTTTGTTTGTTGGAAAATCAGGTCTCGGTCTTGGCTGATTTTTTAGCGAAAAAAGCTTTTCCTTTACTTGAAAAACTGAAAGTTTTCAATAAGTACTTGGAAGGAGCGGATTTGGATAATTATATCAGAAATAAGATTATATCTTAATTAGGAGGGTAATATTTTTAAGATAAGAGTTTAATAATTGTTCTTTTCTGGAATTATGTATTGAGTGATTAGGTAATTTGGAAAATTTTAGAAAGTAATAAATTTGGTTTATTATATATTCAGATAGAATGAATTGAGAGTCAGTAAAAGAATTCATCTAAAACCATATTCTAGATAAAACAATCAAAAATATTCAAATCGATTAAATCCATACTTAAAATACTTAGCTATAAATGATCATGGTCTTCTTCCTCATCGCCATGATCTTCTTCATCCCCATGGTCATGATCTTCATCTTCCAAATACAAAGTAAGAAGAGTGATAATGATATAACCCACACAGAAGCATAAAATTTTGACAACCATATGATCCTTTTTCTCAAGTACCTCAGGCAACATATGAACACAAGAAATATAAATAAACGACCCAGCTGTCAAACTGATAAAAATCCCTTCAGCGAGATGATCCGCTTCACTGATTCCCAGTCCAATCGCGATTCCAACAGGTGTTCCAGCAGCAAATAAAAACATATAAAAAATAGCCTTTCCTCTATGAATATTCCTGAGTTTAACACCCAAAGCTATAGTAGCTGGCAGTTCATGAACCAAGTCAGCGATATTGAGACTCACTACTTTAGCCTGGGTGTCAAGTAGTCCAATGGCAATCCCTTCAAAGATTGAATGGACAACAAGAGCGATTGTTAAGATAAGTCCAGGGAGTTCTTCTTCCAGATGATTATGTCCTTTTTCCGCAGCGGTTACTGGGTCATTGTTATAAATCTCTTCTGGGCGGACTTCTACTCTCAAATTACCTTCCTCTGGCAGTTTGTTGTTCATATCAGCTGGTCCTTCCTGCAATTCAAGATTTTTTACTGAAAGGTTGTTGTTTATTGAATGAGTTTCAGATTTCTTCTAATTGGAAATTACTTTTTGATACTCAATGTAAGCCAATGGAAAGTTTTCTAAACACATGATGAAGATGAAGCCAGTTATAGCGACTACGTAACCAAGAGGCTTCTCGGTATCTAGTTTGTCCACGAATCCTTCTTGCGCGTGCTCCAGGAGATGGATTATCGCAATTGACAGGAAGACTCCTGATGAAAAAGAATACGCACATAGCACGTAGACCTTACTTCGGTATAGGAACTTGAAGTACAAGGGGAAGAAACTAACGAGGAACTGTGTGAAGAACTGAACGAAGATAAAGATTATCTTTAGTCTCTTAACACCATTCATTCTTGAAATTATACAGTTATTGAAGACCGATTTGACTTATAGAGGATTTTAATGAGGTTGAAAGCATAGGGTTAGAATTTTTAGTTGGATGAGGGCTTGAAGTAGCTGGGTGGCTCCAATCCCTTCAAATCTTTTAATAGTTCATCAAAACATTTCAAAGTGAAACCTGAAGACTTTTATTAAACATCTCTTGTTTATACTTTGAATCGAGTTGAACAGGAAAATTATAATTTCAATACGTGTAAATATGTCAACTTTCGTTGATTCAATAGGGACAAAAAGGGATATATATAGACATTTTGGTATGAGGGTGGGAATTGTGAATGAGTAGATGAAAAGTCCTCTAGAGGGTTTATAATAGCTAGTTATTAGAAATTTATGTTTTTATGTTTTTTATTACTTTAATTCAATTAGCTTTAAGTGGATAGCTTACAAATTTCTATCGAGAAACAAGGAATATTTTAATATACCCATCCGAAGATCTTTTATGCTTAGATATTTAAGGTTTGACTTGATGTCTAAAATTTTGACATACTTTGACTATATATGTCCAAGATGAAAGTTTAAATAATTTTTTTTGGATTTTAATTTTATAAAACTTGAAAAGAATTCAAATAATTATGATTATGATAGATTTATTAGTAAGAAGAAAGATATTTTTACATTTTCCTCCTGAACAAGAATTTTTTGATATAAAACTCTAGCCAGGTTGATTTTCATCTTTTATATAAGTTCTTAACAAACTCAGCATTAAAATCTTTAGTTTGTTTGAATTTTACACAGACTTAATGAAATAAAGACCAAAGTTCCTTATACTTTATTTAGGAAATACCTAAGTTTATTTAGTAGTAAGGTTTATTCTATAATATAATTTAATATTTCCTGATATTTAGAAAGAATGAGTGTAAAAGTCAATCAAAAGATCCTTCTTTACGAACTTCAGAATCATTCTAATTATAATGAACTCCTAAAGTAAAAATATTTAAATATTCTTAAAAATTGTTGAATGCTATCTGCAATTAGGAACTGGTAATCTTCAACAAAACCTTAAACTAATCAGATTTTTAAATATTTTCTGATCCTAATGATCAACTTAATTCAAATCTGTATGATAAAATATTATTTGATAAAGTTATTCTAAACTAAATTCATTATTCTGATAACTAATTCGATGCCAAGGGTCCTTATTCGTCATGGAACAATAGCAAATGCCATTTTCAGCAGGTTGATTTTGACAAAACTCAAGTCTTCCAACGACTAAAGTGTTCCCAATCAATTCCAAAGAATCAAAATCTCCAATTCTTTCAGTCTGACTCACGAGACCTGAAATATATTCCAAAGTAGCCTGATAAAAGTTAGGTTTTCGGCAATCCATTCCAATATTTTTGCATAAATCTGAACATTTTTGCCCTATATTTGATAAATAAAGACCATGACTGAATTTTAAAATATTTTCACATTTGCCTGTTCTTAACAGATCAGAAGGAGACAGTAAAGGACCAAGTCGAATAACTTTCCAAAGCATTTCAACTGAATAAAAAGTTTTTTTGTCTTTTAAGTAAGGTAATCTTTTGGATGTTAAAAAAGGAGCTTCCAGTTTCAAGTTGTGGTACTTGTTTCTGTCCGCTTTAGTCCCATAAGCTAAAAAATACCCTTCTTCATTATTCTTTACCTTAAAGTGAATCAAGTAGTTACTATTGTCAGGGTTTGACTTGTCAAATAAAAGACTTTCAACTTTAACAACCTTATCTAAAGTAACAACCTCACAGTTGAATTTATTGTTCAAAAAAAAGTTTATTTTCGATATCGAGTTATCCACAAAATAATTAACTTGCCCTTGCGGCCAATTTTCTTTCTTAACATTTAAAAACTCTTTAGATAAACACCAAGGTTCATAAATTCCTGCTTTTATACAGTCTCTATTTTCATTCACAATTTCATGAAAAATACTGACAGATTCAAGTTCAGTCTTGATATTTAAATACTCTTGAGACTTCACATCAATCATCGTGTAAGGAGCGTAGGCCAACACCTTAAGTGTCTTGTGCCAGTCATACCTTGAAACAAGTCTCTTTGTATTAGTCATAATTTTTAAATCAGCTGAAAAGCGCTCAACAAGTTCTTTATTCGCAATCATAAACTGCGAGGTCAAAACTCTTTCAGCAAGTCCTTCAACAGTAACAAAGTCAGCTTTAGAGGTGCCATGATCACCTCCAAACAAAAAGACCAAGTCTTCATTATTCGTTTTGAAATCTTTAAGAAATCCTTTAAAAAACTCAACAAAGTCATTATCAGCGATTTTCAGTCTTGTGCCTGTTGATTCATGTGCAGTGTTGATATGTGCGAATATAAACTTATTGAAGCCCTGATAATTTTTCATCATTTGGTTGATATAAGATAAAGTGTGCCAGTGAGGAGGCTGGGGACCGATGCACACATCAGGGTCTTTGAACTCATCAAGGCCGAAGTATTGGTTGCTGAACTTCCAGAAGTTGCTGACTTGGTGGTCAACAAGAGCAGTCCTTCCAAAGATCGTCGACAAGATTTCGCCTACTCCATCACTGGACATCGCAGTGATAAACCCTAACTGCTTGAAATGTGACCAAAGCGACTTTTGCTTTTGCCAGTCGTTAAACATGCCTTGTGACTTGTCAATATCTTTATCTTTAAACTGTGCTTCATGAGTGTCAATTGAAATTCCTAAGTGAAATGAAATCATATTTGGTACTGTGTAGGTCTTTATCGCATTGTTTAGAAGAAAATCGTAGACTAGGTAGTTTGAATCGTTTTTTGAGTTGATTTCATTGAAAAGTTTCATCGTTTCTGGAATATTTCGAAAGACTAGATTTCGAGAGGCACTATCGATGACGATGAAAATAACGGTTAAAGGTCTGAATTGATTTGTGGAGTATTTTTCTTTCAAACTTTCAACAGTTCGACGAGTTTCTTTCGCTGAGGACTCTTTTTTGCGATTTAAGAGAAGAGCGTCGAATCGACCCTGTTCACATTTGACGAAGTAAAATTCCGAGTCATTCCTAAGGACTGAACCGTTTTCGAGAGGCGAGAAATCAAAGGAAAGTCCACTTTTTCCCATTTTTTCTGGGAAAAGATTAGAGTTGTCAAAGACTTTCATTTGTCCAGTTCCACATGAAGCCTTCAAGCTTCCTGATAGTTTTTTTATCAGGTTGTGAGAAGTGCACTGCTTTCTTTGAGGATTCGTGAAATGATTACTTGCTTCAAAGTTTGACAAGCCGTAACTGAGGGGCTTGTAACCCGGCGTTGACAATGAAAAAAACTGCTGGATTTGAGGTCTTGGGTAAAAAATGCTTGTGGTTGAGGTTTGGTCTGTTCTTGGGGCTTCTGAGGATTCACTGGTATTTGAAGAAAGGAAATCGAAGGTGTTGACTTGTTGCTCTTCTATTGGAAGAAATTGGGAAATAAGGTCTTTGGGGGATTTTAGGTCTTCGGGGACTGGTTGTGATGGGGAATCTAGGTAAAATGTTAGCACTAATGTATTCAGCGAAAAGATTGAGAGAATTAGCAAGAAGATCAGCAAGATTTTTTTGATACTTGTTGCCATTTCTTAGGGATGATTGGGATGGGGTTTGAGATTTGAGATTTGAGGACGGATTTGATGTGAAGTTTTGGAATTCTAAGAGAATTTAAATAAAATATCGCAGGTAGTAGAAGGATGCAGAATTTCTGGTCTTGGGTATTAATTCCAGAACAAACTTTCTGGATTGACCTTAAAGCTTGAAAGAAACCTCACACGTGTTCAAAATATCACCTTTAGAACAAATATGGAATTTTCATGAATATATTGAAGTAGAGAGCTATTACTAGCAGCTTAGAGTAATCTTCTATGGAGAACTTTGGCGTCTGAGAAACTTCGGACGCTTTTTTCCAGCTTT